>PVIJ01009796.1:0-64539 GCA_004024925.1 Scalopus aquaticus
CCTAGCAGCCAGTGGGGGATGTTTCTTGCTTGGACTTTCTCCCCTTTGAGATGTTACCTAGCCCCAGGTGGGGGATGGGACACAGTGACCCTCCCGCTTTCCTGCCCCTCAGGGCTGCCACACAGGGAAGAGAGGGGGGTCGTGGGGTGGGGGAGTGGGGGTTGCGCTCCCAGTCGGCTGGCCGGAGCCCTCCGACCTCACTGCAGTTTCTAACCTTGTATTCAGTGGCTCTCAGGGGAAGCTGGTCCGCCCATCTCTCCTCTCTGCTCCTCCTTTGTGTGGGATGTCCCCTCTCTTCTCTTTACTCCGACTCTTCAGTTTATTTTTAAGTCCAAAGCACCCCCGGGGTCGATTGTATTGCGTAGGGTATCTGGTTCTCTTTGAGACAGCTCTCAAAGTTAGGGATATTTTTCTCCATAAATCGATTTTTTGTAGGAGAGCCAGATCCTAGCGTCTGTTCGCCACCATGTTTTGGGGCGAGAGCTTTATTCTTTTGATGTTATATAATAATTGGTAATTTTCTTTCCTTTGGAGTATTTTTTATCTGATATTAAAATTGCCACTACTGTTTTTCTTTGCTTAATGTTTGCCTGCTCTATCTTTTCCCATCCTTTTACTTTTCAACCTACCAATACATTTTTGAAATGAGTTTCTGGTAGAAAACATAAAGTTGGGTCATGTTTTTAAATGTTTTACACTGCCAGTATTGGTCTTTTATTTGTTGTATTTAGACCATTTATTATCAATATGTTAGGGCTTAAGTCTGCATTTGATTTTTTCATTTTTTTAAATCTCTCTTATTTTTCCTGTCTTTCTTCCATCGATTCATCCAAATTCCCAAAGGATATTTTTGCTGATGTAGAACTATGGGTTGGTGGTTATTTTCTTATAGCTCTTGAAAAGTGTGTCTCTGCCTCTGGTCATTTGAATTGTTATCGCCCACAGGTCAAGTGTCATTTCTCTTACAGCGTTTTCAAGATTTGTTTCTTTTTCTTTCCTTTTTAGAATTTCATTACCATGTGTCTTGGAGTGGGTTTCTTTGAGTTTAGTCTTTCAGGGATTCACAGTTTCTTGAATCTTTAGGTTTGTCTTTTCCAAACCTGGGAGTTTTCCAGTAACTAATTCTTCATGTACTTTTCAACTCTGGCTCTTTGTCCTTTCCTTACGAGACTCTGATGACATGAGTGCTGGATTTATTGCTATATCCCACAGATTGCTGAGGCTTTTTCAGTCAATGTCTTCTCTGTTGTCCAGATTGTATAATTTCTGTTGTTCCATCTTCCAGTTCATTGATCCTTTCCTCTCCATTCTGTTGTTACTCCACTTAGCTTTTTATTTTAGTTATTGTATTTTTAATTTCTAAAGTTTCCATTTGGCTATTCCTTACACCTTTTGTTTCTTTGCTGATAATTTTCTTTTTCTTTTTTCTTTTTCTTTTCATTTGTTTCAGGAAGCCAGAAGGCTGACTGAATTGCTAGGCAGACACTGTCAGAAGAGGCCTGGAGCTATGAACAGGGCAGAATTTCTGACAGAGGCTATTACTGACCCAGTCAAGGCTCAATATATCTTAGATCACTTCTGTTGATTTTCTCCACTTTTTGGGGGGGAATGGAGGGTGCAGGAGGGACAAGGGGATGAGAAAGTCAAAATGGGAGGTACTATCCAGGTGGGCCTTACTGCAATCATGAATATTTTTTTAAGAGGGACCAAAGGAAACTTGACGACAGATGGCAATGTAATGGAGGAAGCAGAGGTTGGAAGGATGCGTTTTGAAGATGGAAGAAAGGGCTACTAGCCAAAGAATATAGGTGGCCACCAGAAAGCATAGAAAGCCAACAAATGGGTCTTATCTCCGAAATAATCAGCTCCACTAACTCCTTAATTTTGCTTGGTGGAACTGACTGAATTTCTAACCTCCATAACTCTAAGAGGATATTGGAAACCAGCCAGTTTGTCGTGCTTTGTTATAGTACTGCTAGGAAACGGATACAACGAATATTGAGTGCAATCCTGAAAGCTTTGCCTGTGCCAACTCATGTAATTCTCACCACAAAGAAAGAACCCTGGGAAGTGGGTTCTCTCACTGCCCACACTATACCGAGACAGCAGGTGAGGAACCTGTCCAGGATCACGCAGCTTGTGGGGGCAGGGGAAGGGGAGAAGCCCAGGATGAACTTCTGGTTTGGGGGAGGGACTGCAGATATAATGAGACCCCTTTCCAAAACAATCATAGCCCCCCAGATATAAAAAATAAACCAGCAAATATGAAAGTATTAATAATTCAAAAACAAAATCACTAAAAAATAATCCTTCCCCCTTATTTTTTGTTTTTGGCAGAAAATGCTCTTCTGAGCTTGTAAAATGTTTGCCATGACAAGGAGCCAGGTCCCCTGCGTGCTGAGCAGGAACTGCCAAGATGATCTGAGGGCGCTGGATCGACAGCAGTTAATCATGGGGTCATCCTGTCCCTGTGGGATGTCCACCTCAGGCCCAGAAGGCCGCTTGCTTTTCCAGCCCTTTCCCTTCCTATAGGAGGGGGCGCCTGGAGTGCACTCAGCAAATTTTCAAGCAATCTGTTGTATGCGACAAATGATCAGATGGAAATACTGATTTACTGCAGGCGACAGACATTAATAGCACTCTGGAGAAAAGACACCTCACCTCTTGCCAGTGTATATTACACATGTGTACGCACACAGATGCTCACACACACACACATGCACACACTTGCAAACATATATATGCTTTCACATGCATGCTCATATGCACACACTCACAAACATGCTTACACACACACACACACACACGTGCGTGCGCGTGCGTGCACACACACACATCTACCCTCTGTGGAAGGGCTCTCAGTCAGTCCAGTGCTCCTCAATCCCTACAAGAACCCGGAAAGGGAGATTCTTATTGCCACCCCCACTTTCCTGATGACTAGATTCGGACAAGTGGATAGATCAATGGACAATTCGCCATGTTTAACAGCACCCAAACTGTCTGGAGAAAGACTGGCCCAGGGGGCCCTTGAAATCCCAACTCACAGCTCCTTGGACCACACTGGGTGTCTTGCTCAGAACTGGGGACCTGCATGGTGATATGATGAGACATCACCCGAGTCCTGTGGCTGGGCATCAGGAAGGTCATGGGGCCACTTACCATCCTCACTGAAGATGGGGGCAGTGTGCAGGTAGTGGGTAATATTGGGATCTTGTTCGAAGGGACACTCCACTTGTTTCCATGTGATGAACTCTCCAACTTGCTTGGCCAGTTCCAGAAATTTCTGCCAGAGACAAAAAAATAGATAATCTTCCCTGCCCCCACTTGTGCAGTGGAGAATGTACAGCTGGTCCCGGCAAGGTCTCCATTAGCACCCCCAGTGAGGCCACCTCCTGGGCAGGGAGGGTGGAACATGGGCAATAAGTGATAGAATCACCCTTCAGGAAACCTGGGTGTTCATCTCCTCTCTTCATTACCTCTGAGGAATCTCAACATTTAAGGCTCACCAGCCTCCCATTTGGTGGGAAGACATAAGCCTCAGGCTTTAACCCCAGCAGACAAAACATCCAAGTAAAAGCAGTAAGCCCCCTTCTTCTGGGATTTTAGTTACCTGTGGTCAAGCACAGTCTGAAAATACCACATACAATAAGATATTTTGAGGAAAGAGATCACATTCATGTAACTTTTATGTTATGTGCATATATATACAATATATGTATATTATTATAATTGCGCTATTTTATTATGGTTGTTAATCTCTTATTGTGCCTGATTTATAAATTAAACTTTATCATAGATGTGTGTGTACAGGAAAAAACACAAATATACAGATTGTTCAGCACTGCCTTGCTTTCAGGCATCTAGTGGGAGTCTGGAAGGTATTTCCCTTGGGGAGAGAGGGAGCAACTGTACTTTAGTTTCCTGATATTTATTTTTGAGGTTATCTCTATTTAGACCAAGTGATAGGTGTTTGTTGATTTGTTTATATGTCACAAAAACATTTAAGTAAATTTAAGTGTATTTAAATAAATTTGAGTGTATTTAAATAAATCCACTTAAGCAGAATTTTAAGTAAAATTTAAATACATTTACTTAAGAGAAAAATAAACTATGCCAACTAAAAGAAGGATTTAAATAAATTGCAGCACCAAGTCTTGTTCGGGTGGAGCTCTGCTCTTTGGCATCCTTTGACCAGCCTTGGTGGCTGGTTCCAGTCCCATTGCCTGTGTCCCAAATCTGGGGCCACATGAGCACCTTGCAGTATTGCCCCTTGCCCACTGGCCTTGGTTTTGGGGACCAATTAAAAAAGGAGAAAGAGGAAAAGGAGGTCCTATACTCAGCTGTATGCTGGGGTCACCTGGAGAATAAGATGTGGGTCCCTGGGGCTCCTGCAGTCCCTCCCAAACCCAGCTTCCTCAATGTCACCTCCAGTTTGGAATGACCTCAGCATGCAGCTCCTGGGTCACCTGCTAGACTAGATTTCCCTTGGCCCTCCAGGGTGACTAGGCCCTCAGGAAGCATAGGACCGTCTACTGGTGGGGGGAGGTCCATTCAATGACCAACAGCGGAGGCAGCTCCAGGCCACAAGACTCTATCAGCAGGGGACACTTGAAGAGCCCTTGGTGAGCCATGAGGGATGCCTGCTCCCAGCCCTGTGGAGCCGCGGTCACAGAGGGAGACCCTGGTGCTCAGGCAGGGCAAGAATCAAGCCAGAACTGCTGTCCCTTGGAGTTGGAGGCTGGGTGGGGCTAGCAGTTTCTTAGGAGATACTTCTTTCCTGCAAATTGGGGGCTTCCACTGTTGCCCAGATGCTCTGTCTGTCTGACTCAGTGATCTTCTGCTATCACTGCCCAATTCCCTCAAGGCTCCCCGGTCCCTGTCCCTGCCAGGTGTACCCCACAGGCTCACAGGTATGCTGGATGGGCTTGTGGTGGGGGTGGGGGTGGGGTGTGGGCTTGGGAATGAAGTGGATCAGGCTGGCTTAGATTTTGAGTGATTGGGAACTTAGGTCCTGTGATGAGAAGTGTCCCAGGTCTCTGCACAAGGCCTCTCTCCACTTGATGGCCAAGGGGGATTCCTGGAGGAGGATACACTTATGTTGACAATGTTGACTGTCTACAGAGGGAGAAGAAATCTTTCATCCCTTCTGCCCACTCTGTCTGACCACTTCACCTGCTGCTCAGTGCCCCTCCCTTGGGAGGGTCCTCTGACCCCCAGGCATTGTGCCCCGCCACCTCACCAGCTGTCACTTTGGTCTGCAGGGCTGTCTTTCTCATAAACTTGGTGCTCCTCAAGGGTTGAAAATTATTCTGCTTCCCCTGTGCTGGGCACAAGGCCCGATAAGCATTACTCTCCTCTGGGTGAGGAGGGTAGGGCTATCTGGATAATCTGATACTGGCTGCACTTTGCCTCAGAGTCCTCAGTGAAAGCTCTGGGAGTGTTCACTGGTGGTCCTTCCTCCCTCACCATACCTCAAAGCCCTTGGATCTTACCTCAAAGTTGACATGTCCATTAGGGAGGCGGTTGGCACAGCCCTCGTTCAGGAAGTAGATGTCTTTAATGAGCAGGCTGAAGAAGGGGATGACAATCTGCAAGGACAAGGTGAAGGTCAGCCTTCAGCAGGCCTCTTCCCAGGGGCTTCATCCGAGGACACTACCTTGCCTGCAGCCACCTGTCCCTGGGAATTTCAGATGCAACCCTGGATGCAGAAAAAGGGACAGACATCCTGGGCAAGGCTGGCCAGCAACTGGAGTCCATGGGTGATGAGCTAATTAGTATGCACGATGGGAGGCAATGTGGAAACCACAAAGAAAAGAGGCATAGGCTTCTTTACCCTGGGGCCACACTGTTTCCTTCCAGGCCCCATCAGATGCCAGCACTGACTGAGCGCCTATTGTGGATGGGGGCTGGAGGTTGGGTGGAAGACACAGGGCCCCAATAACCCTCGAACATCTCTTCCATTGCTGTTATGAGAGGCCAGTGGGAGCTTGCCTGTGCAGCTGGTGGGTCAACAGCTTCAGGCTTCCCAGCTCATATGTAGCAGGAGGAACAGTCATGCTGAGCACACTGCTAAACACAGAGGAATGTGCCTCATTTGCTTTGAAATTTTGTGGCCTCCTTAAAAAAATAAAATAAAATATTGTAGAACACAACAATTTGTGTCTCATTCTGTGTCTCTTGATGTTATGGATTTGATACACCATGGTCAGGACAAAAGCACCCTGCTCAGGTTCCTGAGGGGACCTGATGGGCTTATGTGCTCACCCTGAAAGGCCCACGTGGAGTTGGCCCCCTGACAGACTGGGGGAGAGGGAGGTACTTACAGGCAGGAAGAAAGCATCAAGTGCCATGATCACTGAAATCTGCTGGCCTTGTCTGTTTTAGCTGGGGGGCACTGAGGGGGTGGGAAGGCATCTCCAAGCATTCTTTTATCTATCCATGCATCCATCCATCCATCCTTCTGTCCATCTATCCATCCCTCCCTCTATCCTGCCTTCCATTCCTCTATCTATCCCTCCTTCCACCCATCTTTCCATTGTTTTCTCCATCCATCCATCCATCCATCCATCCATCCATCCATCCATCCATCCATCCTTCATTTATGAAGGATCTTCTGTGGACCTAGGTCATGGTCCATATCTCTCTGGAAATTAGAGGAGAACACAGCAAAACTAAATGCATTGCTCTGTAAGTCACCCACAGGCTAAACACACAGAATCCCAGCACCCTAGAGTTGGAAAGGGGCTCAGAATTTGGGAACATGGAGTCTTAACCTGTTCACTTTGCCCAATTTACGCTTTCCTGGTAGGAAGAAAGACAGTGTAGAGCCACAGTGCCATGACTGAAACCTCAAACCAGAGGTTGCAGCCAAATATATACACCCTCACTTCACCCCCAAAGTCCTGGGTCATATTACAGTATCCCCCTGTCTGCCACATCTGCCTGTGCCCCAGGAGCAGTAAGCAGCAGACTATGAGAGAGTTTGCTTCTGCTGCTTATTTGTCATGTACTGGATAAGGGAGGTCTTCTGAGACACTGTTTTTTATTTGGGAAATGGCAATGCTGAAATCCACCCCTTAGAGTAGTAGTAGTCAGAATTAGTGAGGGGCACGGAATGGAAGACAAGTGGCCCTAGTATGATAGGTGTTCATGAGTATAAAAAATATACATTTGGCATTCAGATGACTAAATATATATTCTCAAATATATTTAATCTTCATCTATAATTCTGGCTCACAGGCCCCCAAAGCCTTGGAATTTCCTAAGTGTTGAGAGTGATAAAAGTATCTCTTGCTATGTGAGAGGTGGGAGGCACCTAAGGATGGGGCGGTTGCCAAGGGAACCAACCCTGTGATTAGAGGGTTGGAACTTCCAATCCTCCTCCCCTGACCTCTTGGGGAGGGGAGAGGGGTTGGAGATTAAGCTCAATTGCCAATGGCCATTGATATACCCAATCATGCCTATGTAATAAAGACTCCATGAAGTCCAAAAGGATAGTTTTGAAGAGCTTCCATGTTGGTGGACATGAGGATCTTTGGGAGAGAACTGTGTGCCTGCGAGGGCGTGGAGGCTCTGCACCCTTTACCTTGCCCTATACATTTTTTCAACTGGTTCTTCCTGAAAAATATCCTTTATAGAAAATTGATAATCTAGTGAGTAAGCAGGTTTCCTGACTTTGGTGAGCTGCTCTAGCAAATTAATTAAGCCTCAAGAGGGGACTGTGGAAATCTCCGATCTGTAGCCAGTTGGTCAGAAGCACAGGTAAGATCTTGGGCTTGTACTAGTGTCTTGAAGTGGAGGGTGGTCGTGGGAGACTGAGCCCTTAACTGATGGAATCTGATGCCATCTCCAGGCAGATAGGTCAGAGTTGAGTGTAATTCCTAGACACCCTGTTGGTGCCTGAGGTTTGCTTGGTGTGCAGAATACTCACACTGGAATTGGATCTGAAAACCCTAAATGGTGCTCAGTGAAATGAGGTCCCTGTCCCCATTCCCCATGCTTCCTGACTCCTGGGGACACATTCCCCGCTCTGGGCTCCAAGGTCTCTCCTCACTGAATGCTTCCCCCTACCTGGGAGTCAGAGTTGCTGAAGTGCTCCCAGGAAGAAGCCTGCACAGGAAGAATCAGCTGGCCAACAGCGTGTCTGGGGTCTGCAGGTAGCCTCTGGGGTAGGGGAGGGCTGGGAGGCCTGGTGGGGGGCATAGTGTGCTTATCTTGGCCTGTTCCCCAAACCTACTGCTGACTTCCATCTAATCCAATTCCAGAGTGACTTGGAATTTCAAGAACAGCAACTTGTTTAATTTCCCTTAAGCTGGAAAGAGACTTTACAAACATGGTAGGGACTTGATTCTACCAAATTTGCAAGAGACCAGCCTGAAAAGGCACAGAAAAATCTTGGCGTTTCTTCCCTATGGAGATAAACCATTCTAATCATTGGGTGGGTGACAGGTTTTATGCCAGAGGATAATTGCACTCCCTGGACCTGTCCACGGTTCCTTGTATCAGAGGCCAAAGGGAGAATATGGAAGAGAAATAAAATTCATCAGGGTCAGTAAAAGCCCCCCAACTGCAAATGTTAACAGAACCCATTAAAAGGGTGGTTTTAGTGAACAAGAAGCTTGGTTCAACTATTGCCAAAAACATGAATGTGATCTGAGGATCACATAAATTAAGGTATTCTGTTCAGAATAAGGAAGTTTAGGGCCTATGTACATTGACCACACACTGATCTGAACCAGAAGAGACTGAAAAATAAAGGTGGTCTGGCATTGAAAGGACCCAAGTTGGGAGGGGACAGAGTCTGGGATGGCAGGTCTGGGGTTGTTGGCTCAGGAGAAGAGAGAGAGGGTCCGGTCTGTCTGAAGGATGGCAGGGAGAAGCCTCATTCTCCATGATCCCTCAGAGAGGGGGCTGTATGACTGCAGCCCTACAGAAAGTATTTCCTACCAGTTGGAGCTGTTTGGGGGTGCTGATCTGTTTGGGGAGGTAGCAAGGCAACTTGGATGCTTATTATAGATGCTTTAAAAGATTCTCTGATACAGCCTACCTGGGCTAAGGTGGTCTGCAGCAGGGAGGGGCCCAGAAGGCCAGGCAGGCCTCAGACCTACCTTCTCTCGGCTGCTGTGGGCTGTCAGGGAGCGGTGGGCTGCACCCCGCAGAGCTGTCCTGTAGTTGCAGAAATTTCCTGTTGGGTCCATCTGGTGCTGAAAGGAGAGAGGGAGGCATTTGGGCAGGTGTAGCTTGGGACGGACAGCAGCACCCAGCAGGCAGCAAGCGTACTTACCTCGAGGATGAAAAACTTGGCTGTCTTCACTTTGGCCCAGGTCTTCTTCAGCCTGGAGACAGGGCTCATGTTCATGCCAGCTGGAAGAGGGAGGGCTGAGCTGGGGGGGGGGGCTGCCCCCAGCTAGTTTCATGGACTCCCTTATGGGGGTACAGCTTCTGTATGCCCCAGCTGGCCCGGTCTCTCAGGCTGTACTCCAACCACGACTGAGTCTATGGTGGTCTCAGTCCACCAGACACTGGCTGGGTAGATGCTAGTGGACACTGCGTCTGGGCGGCCTGGTTTCTGTGTGCACAGCCCTCCTGCCCTAGTCCCCACCAACTCAGCCCACACCGTGACCAGGGCCTGTTCTCTCTGGAAGGGGGATCACTGCCAAGCCCTCACCCAGCACCCAGAGTGGGTTCGCCTGTTTCAGAAGGGGCACATCCCCGGGACTTTGGGGGCAGGAGGCACATGGACCCAGCCCACACCCACCTCCTGCTCAGAGGAGCATACTGGCTTGCACCCCACCTGCCTGTGTGTGCCCCCTCCAACCTCTCTGGGGATGCTTGCACTGGGAATCCCAGGTCCAACTGGTCCACTCACAGATAATGGCCATCAGGGAGTTGAAGTTGCCAATGTTGAAGCACTCTCGGGCCACGTCGATGAAGAACTCGATCACCTGGGCCCTCTGCTTCTTCTTGGCCGGCTGGGGACAGGGCACCTGAGCCTCAGGGATCACAGGTCCCCACCCTGCCCTATCAGAAATCCTGCTCACCTAGCTGGGACCCTCACTGACCTTCTTTAAACCAGCTTCACAGGTGAAAACTTGGTGCTTGGTCAGTTTGCAGCCAGAGGGATCAGGGGCTCAGAGCAGGTAAAGGCAGAGCCAGCAGAGAGCCCACTACCATGGGGGCTCCCACGGGGGAAGGACCCTTGAGTGGGTTCGTTCCATGGGGCCAAGGCTCTGTGCAGGCAGAGCCTCCAGTGGGTGTGGGTGTCCCCTAGAGGATGGGACTCTCATGGGAGTGGGGCCCAGTGGGGGAGGCTCCCCTGGGGGCAGGAGCAACCACCTGCAGGCAGTGTTCCAGTCTCCCTCATTCCTCTATCCAGCTCAGCACTCCTCCTCTAGGAGTGGAAAGCATGGTTCATCGGCCTTTCCTCCCGTGCCAAGCTGGGTCTCCCGATGGGGAAGGAAGGCAGTGGGGACAGACAGGGACCCCAATTCAGTAACACAATGACCACAAAGCCCTGTTTCCTGAGCAGCCTCTCCTCTGCCTTCTGCTGAATGATTGTGTGACTTCAACTCTGAGTGCTTGGGACTTGGTCTTCTCTGATGGGTCAGAACAAATCTGTGTCCCCCTGAAGGTTGTCCTGGGCTTATGCACTGCTAGACTCCTTGGGGGCTGCATTCATGCCACACTCATGGTAACCCCCATCTTAGATGCTGGGCCATTGATATGAACATAGGAAACAGGTAGGGCTAATGGAGTCCTCAGCTGTATTCTCGCCAACAGGTTTTGCTTCCTAGATGTGTAGCCATGATCTTTACTGACACCGAGAAGTGCGCTGAGGTGTCTGCAGAGATGTGCCAACAACCCGCCTTCAGAGTTGTCCACTGGGGTCCTTCCCTGTCCTGTGCAGGGCCACCCATGCATGGGTGCCAGTGATGGAGAGGGTGGTAGGGGTGAAGTTCAGCTGGCCTCGGCAGGATGTGGGTGCTCGGACAGGTAACCATCCCAGCTCCCAAAGACTGAAGAAACTTAGATCACCTTCTCCTTCTGGACAGTCCTGCTTCTTCCCTGTTCTCTGTACAGGTGTTGATCCTTCATCAACACTTTGCATCCCCAGCACTGTCTCAGCAATTGCTCCAGACACTGGCACAGAGCTGCTGCCTATCTTCCTGAGACAAGTGTCCTGTGGGCCTCACTTGCTGCTGGGAGTTGGGTTCAGAGGAGGACCCCTCTGCTGCAAGGACGAGAAGAGTGCAGACAGGGTCTAGCCTGTGGGACCCCAATTCAGTGAGCCCCTCTTTCGGGGCCTTCCTGCTTTCCAGGGGAAGGCAGAGACCTGAACTTTGTATGTGCAATCTCTCAGTTGTTAAAAGTTAGATCATGTCTACCTGTAAATCCTCAGTGAACCAAACAAAATGCAGGCTAGGCCACCCAGGGCAGACAGACCCAGATGGAGGGGGAAGGGAGCACTCTTCACTCCTCCAGCAAGCTGCTTTGACACCTCTATGACTGGCGGGATCCATCCCTTCTCAGCCAGGGGGAGTGTCATGGCAGGCAGGCTGGATGACACCTGGTACCCCTGTGGGGTGCCCAGCCTGCCTGGCTTGGAGCTGGATGGGCCTGAAGTACCATCTGGTTGCCTCCCAGGGGGCCCCCTCCCCCTCGGTGGCCTTTGGCCATGCCCCTGGGTTTCTACGCACCATGCAGATCTCAGTTGCCACGAGGTAACACAGTCTGTTGAACCATTTCACATAAGCCTCCAGGTTGTTAGTCTTGTTGCCGAAACAAGGCTAGGAAAGACACAAGCACCACACTCTGAGTCTTTCTATGTCAGTAACTTTTTGGACATGAAGTCAGTGCATGATCATTATTAGATGATCAGAGAAATGTTGAAACTGCAAAAATTACCCAGAAATACCAATAATTTGATGTGTACCCTTCTAGTCTTTCTATACACTCCCAGGTGTAATTTAGTAGGTAATACAGTAAACACATATGTACAGGATACTTAACTAGCATGCATTTTAAAGAACACACTTAGAAGACCCTTAAAAATCCTCAAGAAAAAGATTAATGGCTAGAAAACTGGACAGAAAATCAGGAATGGGTTCTCATACAAGAGAAATCAAGAATGTCCAAAACACATGAAAAGAAGTTCCATTTTTGGCTTAGCAAAAACGAAAAAGTCTGACAATTTCAAATGTCAGTGAGGATGTGGAACAAGAATGCTCCCTTCCTAGGAGTATGATGGGTACAATCTCACTGGGGATCACCTAGTAATGCTGACCATGTGCCCATGTACTGATGCAGTAATTCCCTCCCTAGAGCGAGCTACAGTCCTTTGAGGTCCTTTGAGGATCCTCTGTCCCACAGGCAAAATAATTTTTCTATTCATACTACGTTACTGCCTTTTCAACATGTTGACATATGCACTGATGTGTAAAAGAGGAGGGGACCCTTGTACATTGTTGGTGGGATTGTAAGCAGTAGAATGGGAAGCAGGATGGAGATTCCTCGAAAAGTTAAAGATAGAAACTCCATAAGACCTGGTTATTTCACTTCTGGGTATTTACCCCCCAAATACAAAAACATAAAATCAAAAGATCTGCGCACCCACATAGTCACAGGGCATTCTTTACGCTGGCCAAGGCAACAATCCAAGTGCCCATTCACAAACAAGTGGATAAAGACGATGTACTACAGACACACAGTGGAATGCTATGACGTTATAGAAAAAAGACACAGTTTTGCCATTTGCAACACCATGAATAGACCGAGAGAGTTTTATGCTTAGTGAAGAAAGTCAGATGCAGAAAGACTAACACCATGTGAATTTGACTGTGGTATCTAGAGAATGAATGAATTAAATAAAGGAACGATAAACTTTTAGACTATAAGACCACACTAGTGATTACTAGAATAAATTTACCAGGGTAAATTATACAGTGAAGGAAATAATTGGATTTTCAGTGGTGAACTTGATGTGGGGATACAGATGTTGATTTTTAATGAGGCACATTTGAAACTTATATAATGTTATAGTGCAATGTTAACTCAATTAAAAAATATATATAAAGAGAATGGTGGGTAATATCGCTGCCATCTTGGCCCTGCATCAAGGCAGAGGTACCAAACCATCCTAGTGGCCATCCAATCCTCCGCTATCAAGCACTCACAGGAAAAGGAAAAAAGGTGAGTGCAAACTAAGAATGTCTGTGAAGAGGCAAATTATTTTAGTTTTATTAAGAACACTTTAACTTGATGAAACCTTGACCCTTGAGTGCTTGCCTTGTTGGCATGTATGTCACATGCGGAAGGACACAGGTGCACTCCTGCCACCCACAGACGTCTGTGCAACTGAGCTGTGAGCCCGCCCTCTTCGAATTCCATTTTCACTTGAAGGAAGAACTGACCAGCTGTGGCTATTCAGACTTCAGCATTTGGTTGACGTTTTCTTGATAATGAACAAAATGAGCCTGTCACCTCAAGGAAGATGACTGATGGTGTTTGCTGCCAACAAACTTGATACAAATTCAAGTTTTCAAGAGAAAATTGGGAACTCGTGAAAATGTACCCATTTCTATGAACTTGATACTTGCCCAATACTGAAGGATTTTTTTGGAAGACATTGGTAGTGGTATTAATGAATGTGTTTTAAAAATGTTATATAATGAAATGTGCTAACACAAGGAAGATCTGCTTGACTCAGTGAACCCACATACGAGTCACAAGGCCATGCACGGGTTGGAGTTTAAGGTACTGGTGCAGAAAGTCTGCTGATATAGTTTCAGATTCCAAGTTGTAATTAGTCTTTAAAAACTACCATTTGCTGAGTTTTATTATAGTCTCAAAGTATATTACAATTATTCACAATGATCTAAAAAAGCTACAATGTACCCCTCCCTTTTCCAGCTACATGTTCATGTGAGGCTGGATTTTCAACCAAAATAATGTATTTTGGGAGAGTGATTGCAGAAGCAGATAAGAGAATTCAGCTGTTTTCTATAGTCATTAGAGATTTCTTAAAATATTGTAAAATAATGTACTTCAGTAATTTTTTATTCTGGGAAATAAAGTTGCTTTTCATAATATATTATCTATTAACAAAAATGGGTTACTATTGTTATTTTTAATAAATACTTAAAAGTTATTCATTTAGGTGACTAATGTTATAAATATCAGTAGATATAATCCATATAACCAAAAGTTCTTTGGGGTCTTTACTCATTTTTAAGATTGGAAAAGGGTCCTCAGACCAAAACACTTGAGAACCGATGCTCTAGAAAAATATGCACCCATGTCACCAGGAAAGCTATAAAAATGTTCATGGCAGCAATATTTAAAACAGCGAAGAGCTGTAGACAACACAAATGTTCATCTATAAATAGTAAAGTGGCTAAAGAAATGTCACATGCAATCTTAATGAACTTCATGGTGAAAAGTAATAAAGTTGGCTCTTGAACAACATGGATTTGAACTTATATTGCTCCATTTAGATTTTCTTGTAAACAATGGTATCCATATAAATATAGCACTGTAAATGTATTTTCTCTTCCTTAAGATTTTCTTAATAACATTTTCTCTTCTCTGCTTATGTTATTGTAAGATGACAGTATATAATAAAATACAAAATATGTGTTAATTGGCTCTTTATGTTATGGATAAGGCTTCCAATCAACAGCAGGGGATTAGTAGTCAAGTTTTGTGGGTGTCAAAAGTTATACATGGAATTTTAACTTAACTGCACAGGGTCAGCGGCCCTTACCTTTTATATTGTTCAAGGGTCAACTGTACTTGGAAATGGCCAAAAGTCAACCAGAATGAACAGGAAAACAACCTCTTAAAAGTAGCAGACTCCTTCCCACTACTCCTGGAGCGTCCCACTGGGTTCCCCAGAGTAACCAGTATTCTAGAGATTGTCTCCACACATGTGCAGGCTGACATAGGCATTAGGTACACCCTTCTTTCTGTTACACAAATGGGCACATACTCTTTGTCACTGTTCCTCACTCTCTTCTCTCTTCAGCGGGCCTTGGGGATTATTCCATATTTATAATTGTTCTTATTCTTCTTAATAGGTACATGTGTGGTCATTATAATTTTTAATCCAGTTCCCTCAAATGACAAGGTAGTTTGCTTTCAGCCTGAGGTCATAATAAACAGTGCGTATCCACCTATCTTTTTATATACATCTTTGTGTACATAAGTATGTCTACCTGTAGACATCACTAGGTGTGGAAAGTTGGGGTCGAGGGTGTACATTTCAAGTGCTGATGCTATTGTCAAGCTGCCCTCTAAAGTGGCTGTGCCAATTTCACTCTCTACCGGCCCAACACTCTCATGGTGTTTAATCACCGCTTATCTGAGAGGTGAAAATGCAATTGAATATACGATTTTCACTTTTATTAGTCTTTGGGGCGGAAGACACAATGTTTCCAGTTTTAGATCGTATTTAACCCGTCGATAAGCTCCAGGAGCTCCGAAGGCTGGGCCCTGAGAAGGACTGGCTCTGAAATCCGTGGTGTGGGCGGGGTCCCTAAGGCTTGGCTCCAGGCCCAGAGAAGGGGAAGCCTTTACCTCTCCGGGGCAGCCCGCGCCAATACGCGCTTCCATGAGTGGCCGCTGGAGGGCACCAGCGCCCACCGAAACGCACCAGGAGGGCACACGGGGTCCCTGAGCTCGCGGGATGCATCCTCCACCCTCTTGCCTAAGCAGGGCTTCACTTCCCGGCCTGCCCCTCTGCCCGTGATGGGTGGCTGACCGGCAAGGCCTGCCCACCCTTCCAGGCTTTCCTGGACTCAGGGCCTTCGTGGCCTGACTCCCTCGCTCTGACTGGTGAGTTGGAGGCACAAGGGTGAGTGGGCACGGTCCCTCCAAGTCCATCGCTGGCTCTGGGCCCCTCCAAAGCTCCCCAAGTGATGCTCGCGGGATCTGCCAGAGGTTCCAGTGGGTAGGAGTCACTGCTGGGACCGCCCCTTCTAGGGCCTTCTACCTTTGTGCTGGCCAGAGGGTCCTTGTTCACAAAAGCCTGGACAAACTCCTCAGGCCCAATGTGCCGCAGCCGCTCCTGCACCAGGAGGGAGAATAGTCAGGAAAAGAAGGGCAGGTTAGGGGAAGGGTGCCCACTGGTGGTCGACTTGGTGTGCCCATGAGGCTGACTGCCTCCCAGCCCACCCCATCTGTTGAATTGTCTCAGGGGGCACCATCATCCCTGAAGGAGGCAGAACCTCCTTTCCCACACTGAGGGGCTGCAGCAGTCCCCACAGGGAGTGTTTGTGGGGTGTGGTACCTAGGAAACCAGGCTCTAAAATCAGAGGCCTGAAATGACTCAGCCTCTCCAAGTAGGCCTGGTGGGTAAGAGCATGAGGTCTGAATCCTGGCTCTGTCCCTCCTGGTGACTTCCACCAAATCACTTAACCTCTCTGGGCCTTAGCTTCCTCATTGGTAGAAAAGGGAATATTAATAGCACCCACCCAGCAGGGTGACAGAAAGAAGAAATGAGACAGTGCACGTAAGCGTTGAGTATTGTGCCTAGAAAGCAGGAAGGGCACCCCAAACCTTAAAAGGAAAGAAACTCATCTCCAGTCTCCCCTCTCTCTGAAGTAGGTCTCTTGACTTCTTTATCTATAAGCTGAAGGCTGGATGGGGCATCCCCTTCATAAGCAGGAAGGCCTACCTGGGCATCTCTTGAAAACTGGGGTGAGAATAATCCATGCATATACCCTGAATGGAGAAACTGAGGCCCAGGTGTGGGAAGCACTAGTGGTGGAAGGACCACACAACCAGGTGGTATCAGAGTCAGGACTGAACCCAGCTCCTCTGTCTCAGGCCAGGACTCTCTGGCCCAAAGTTGGGCAGGCTGGCACATCTAGCCTCAGGACTGGTGAAGGACTGCTTCAGAGCCAGGGTCCTCCAGAGATGGCCAGCTGGCTCTGCTGTGGCAGGCTAGGACTGAGTATGTGCTGAGACAAGGCCAGGGGGCCAGATGGGTGACCAGCTGTTCTCAGTTGCTCTGGTTCTGAGTTTGGGTAGAGGGTGGCATGGGCCTGCTCACCAGCTCCACGTGGGTCAGCTGCTGAGCCAGTGTATAGGGGTCACTGCAGATGACTAGGAGCTCCCTGTGGATGGAGGCCGGCGGTTTGGTCCTGTAGGCGATGGGCTTGTCGGCTCCCAGCAGGCCTTCCGAGCCCTGGCCCAGAGCTGCCAGCTTCTGGTGCAGAGCCTGAAGGAGCTGGTGCATCCTCTTCCGGTATGCCTGAAGGGATGGTGAAGAGAGGGGGGCTCAGACCCAAACCCCCATCTCTGCATCTCTAACATCTAAGGCAGGCAGGCTCCCAGCTGGGGAGGATGGGTTGTTCCTAGGTGTGCCTAGGACCCCACATCTGAAACAGCACCCAATCCAGGACAGGTTGTGGTTGGAGCCACAGTCGAGGCCTATGGGGGAGAAGGCAACAAGATTACAGGAGTGAGAAAGGCCACACAGGAGCGGGCCACCCAGCCGTCTGGCAGTAGGCAGGGTGGGGTGAGCTCTGCTGCAGAGCTGGCTGAAAGGAGAGAGGAGGAAGACATGGAATGGACCCTGCCTCTGGGTGGCCCATTTTTTGCTTGGCTTTCTTGGGGGACCTCTCCTGTTTCCCAGGCCCAGCTCTGGGCATGTGATGAGTGTTTCATAACCACTATGTACTGACAGAAGCCCTTACCATTTAGCTCAGATGATGGGGTCTTGCTTTTTGGTCCCAGGCTGTACTCAGGGATGAAAGGCCATGGCCCTACTCCTAGGGAATACCCATGCTTCCACTCTCAGGCCTCTATTTCCCCTTCAGGCCCCTATTTCCGAGGATAGTGCCATTAGACTGACTGGTGCCCACATTTTCCCAAGGCTTTGGCTATTAACACACAGAATGAGCCCTTCAGTCTGAGGCAAGTGGCCTCCAGAGGTGGATTTAGCACCCCAGGGGGCCAAGAAATGGGCCTGGAGAGGTAATAGACACTAGGGCCCTGTCTTCTGTCGAAAACAAGGCTTCTGGCAGACAGGGGATCTGGCTCCATAGGCCTCAACCATAATGGTGAATACTCAGTGTTACCTGGTAATTCAGATAGCAAAAGTGTGTGTTCTTCATGCTGTCCCCAAACACGCAAACCTAATGGCATTTTGCACACAGGTTCTGGTTGCTGGGCTGAATGTGCCTGGGGGACTCAGAGATTGCTCAATGTCTCTGACTGGGCTCAAGGGGAATTTTATGGCCCAGCATTGTTAGTCCCCAGAGTCTGGTGACAGAGATGGCATCTGCCTGGCCCCAGATGGAAACGATTCCCTGTGAAGTGGCTACCAGCAGCTGTGGTGGAGGCCTCAGGATAGGACTGGAAGCTTCCTAACCTGAACTCTAAACCCTAGACTGTGGGGGCAGGCCCAGAAGGCACCCCCTGGTTAGCTGGGCACTGTGAGTAACTGAGGCCTGACACTTTCTTCTGTTACCCATGCAAGGAAAGCCCCTCTCAGCAATGCTGTGTCCCAAAGTGTGGTCAGCATGCTGCTCTGAGGCCTTCATTTGAGTGCTGAGAAGATAGTGAGTTTGGTCCAGCCATGGCCAGCCCTGGTGACACAATCTGCTTTGATCCCCAACCCTCCACTGGTCTCTACTAGCTCTCCTTGATCCACTCAGCCATCTCATCATGGCTGCACTGGCCATGGCGTCCCTGCACCCGCCACTCGCGCCTCCGCCCAGCTCCCCTTCTGTCAGCCATCAGCTCAGCTCCACCAGGATCTCCTGACCGCCAGGGCCACTCTTAGGCTGCATCTGCCTTGGCCACCTCGTCTTGGCTTCGGGGTTCTTCCACCTCAGACTGCCTGTCTATCTGCACCATTGGTGGGCCTGGGGTTCCTCCTGTTCCCCCCATCCCGCTCTTATACTTTGACCCTGGACATGCTGATTCATGTCCAAGGTATATGTTCACATGATGACCAAAGCCCAATTTACACATGTGGTTTTTCTCTTTGATCTCTCAAGGGGCTGCCTGACCCAGCAAGAGCAAGCAGAAGCCCCAAGTTCCCAGCCCAGAGCTGCCTCCTTTGCCTGCTCCTGTCTTAGTGAACAACACAGGCCTAGAGCCAGCCTCAACCTGCCCCCTCCCTCACTTCCATTTCCAGCTTGCTTTCTACTATGGTCTCTGTGGTTGAGGCCATGGTGGGCTTCCCTGTGGCTGCAGTGGCCTCCATAGTGGACCTCCTGCAACCACGCCAGCTTCCTTCCACTCCACTCTGCAGCCAAGGCTGTCTGTCCAAAATGTACACTTGGCCACTCCCTCTCCCTCCTAAAATGCCTCCATACTTTTATAGAGTCAAAAGCCCTGAGTGGCTTTGGGGCCAAGGTCAGCTCTGGCCATGCTCAGTGGACTCCACATGGCCCTTTCTTTCCTTGTCTGCTCCAGACACAGGCTAGTCCTGACTCCCTCAACTTACCCCTCACCCATCCCCAGTAGGGCCTGTGCAGCCTTCTCCCTCTTGACAATTTGTCATCCTCTGGCCCTCAGAGTCCCATGTCCTTCCTTCACAGCCCTGTCCAAGCCACAATCAGAGGGATTATCCATCTTCTCTCACTGGACCCCAATTCCATGAAGATGGCACAGGTCACGCTTTGCTGGCCCCAGTGAGGAGCAATGTCTGCACCCCACACATTTGCTGATTGGATCTCCGTGGCCTCACCTGCTCTGGCCAGCCAGCTTCTGCAGAGTCGACTGAGGAGCCTCCTGAAGTTGAGGCTGCGCCTGACATTTAATAGAACCATGCACTTACCCTATTTTTAAAATATGCAGATGATTTAGAAGGATTCGTTTCTATGGAATCAATAGCTACTCCAAATAATTATCATTTTCTGACTGTTCATTCACTTAGAATTTTTCCACTTTACTCCCCCTGAGGGTGAGGACAATATTGACCCTTTCCTTTGACCTCCCCTCATTTTCTCACTGATTCCTACACCCTGTGGATAGAGATCTCAGCACACCTGGGAACACCCAGCCAACAGGTGGGGAGGAAAGGAGTCTTTGCCGCTGTCAGGGGTCCACATCAGGGAGCGCCAGGGCTGCCCGCTCACTGCAGCTCCTCCCTGTGCTGGCCTCCTGCCTGCCTGGAGCCGGGGTCCGCCTGCCTTCTCCCTCCCTTTCCACAGAGCTGCCTGTGGCGTGTCCAGAACTGGGTTCAAGGATAGAGGTGGCCAGTGGAGGTGGTTGAGGCTTTCTGGGTTTCTCCAAGTTCTCCAGCTGGACATTGCATGGTTATAACCTGCCTGGGCTGCACAGGTCCCTGTTCTCTGAAGTTCTCTAAAACTATCACCTGAATCAGTCCAGGGCTGCTGTGCAGTGGGCTCAGCCCACCCTACAAAGGCAGGAAGTCATGCGCTCCCAGCGCTGTGCACCCACAACTGGTTTGTTCACGTCGTGGCAGCTTTCTGCCACACGTCTGTGGTGGGTGGCAGACTGTGGTGTGAGAATGAGAAAGCAAAGTCATTCCATCCTTGGGATGCCAGCCTCCTCTGCAGCTGGCCTCATAGGTATGCCAGAGCTCGGCTCTCCCTGTCCTATCTCCCTTGCCGGGGCCTGCTACCTTCTGGGCCTCCCCTGGACTCCCCCAGCCTCCCTCAGCCTTGGAACTGGCCTCTCTGAGCCGAGACTGCTGAGTCTAACTTACTGGAAGACCGTTCAAAGCAGGGGCTCCTCCCCATTTCAGGGTGGCCCAGAGAGGACGTCTAAATGCGGTGGCAGGTGCTGGGAAGGTTTCCAAGGGAATCGCCAGAAGCCACAGTCATAGAGAATGGTCTCAGTGCCTCTCCTGCATTCTGTGTCCAGCTGCAGGGAGGTGGAGAGGACAGGGGCCTGCCCATACATGCCAGAGGGAACAGGAGGAAAGGAAAAGTTGTCAGCCAGCCTTGTGTTGTCCCTGAGCTCTGCTGTTCTCACAGCCCTTTTCCCTCCCTCTTATGGAAAGAAAATTAAGGTTCAGAGAGGTTAAGTAAATTGTTCAAAAACACAAAGCTCTGAAAAAAACTCACACTCATCTCATTATGTGCTTGGCATTCTCTAAGTCATCTAATTCTACCCTTGTTTGAGAAATCTTTTACAAGATAATGCAGCAATATTTTTGGAGCAAAAGATACAATGTTTATGATTTGTTTAAAAATAATTTGGAGGGTGGGGGAAGTGTATCAAGGGTTGGAAGAAACAAGTTTGGCAAAATGTTGATAATTGTTGCTATTGCATGGTTGCTATTCTTTATGTATATTTGAAATAATCCATAATAAAAGTTCCATAAAATTAAAAATAATCCCCACATTTTAGGGCTTCAATTTTGGAAAGACTTTATCCCTCATCATAGCTCACATTTACCAAAAACTGAAATAAAAGTACACGTGGCTTCAGGGAGTCTTTGCTGCAAAGTTGCATAATGAGAACAGTTATCTGTTTTACTAAATCAGAAGTTGAAACTCAAAGAGGCAAAGCAGTTTGCTCAAGGTCACGCAGCTGAGGTTTCTGTACCTCCTGCTCTGAGACCTGGAGGGCCTGCCTCCTCAGTCTGGTTCAGGACTCACCAGCTCCTTTCTGAGCCAAACCTGTGTCTGCACTGGGGGGTGGGTGGGGAAGTGGGGAGTAGCTACAATCCAAGGGAGGGAAGCAAAGCACCAAAAGGATAAGCCCTGGGGTGCTTTCTGTGGAAGATTAACTTGGGGATGGTGAAGACATCCCCAATGGGAGCAACATTGGCCTGGGCCTATATGGGTGGGTTGGGAGCTGGGAACCCCCATTGCAACTCATACACCACATTGGCTCCCAAGAAAAGCAATGGGAAATGTCCTGAGTGACTTATTTGTGCTCTGATAGCCCACAGGTGGTGGGTGACTGCTCTCTACAGCCCCTTCCTAGGTTTCACTTCTATCTTATTTTCATCCACTAGATGCTTAGAAATTTTCCAGCACAGCCCTGCAGGACTGCCAGGTTGTTGGCAGGTCCAAGAGGAGGCCCTGCTTCCTGAGGAAACTAGCCTGTGACTTTCAGCTGTCCCCTCACCATGGCTGGAACAACAGGGTCTGCCTTTGAAATGGTAGGGGCAAGCCTGATATAGCAGATAATCCCATCATGTCATTGTCTTAGATACAGAAGGCTGAAGGCTTCCAGGAGGAGGGAGATGAAGGGGTTTTCATCCCCTTACATCCCCTCACCTTCATCCATCCATACACCATCCCTGCACCCATCCTTTCTCTACCCATCTGCCATGGCCCACTTCCCCTGTTATCAATCCCTTCACTTACCCTTCCTCCCTCCTTTCTAACATTCACCTGTTCATCACTCCACTGACACATCCACTCATCCATCCATCCATCCATCCATCCATCCATTCATCCATCTTTGTTCATCATCTACCCACCTGCCCACCCATCTATCCACCCACTCATATATCTACCTACCAACCCATCCATCTACTTATTTATTCATCCATGCCAGATATCTACCTACCTAGTCATCCTGATTCAGCTGCCTACCCAAACCCACCCACATCCATCCACCTACCCACCCTCCGCCATCCATCTATTCATCTCTCCACCCACCCACCTACCATTCTTATCTTTCCCTCTCCCTTCTTTCTGTCAGTCTTTCCACATCCACTCACCACATGAGTCCAACTGCCTATCCAACTACCCAAACATCTATCTCCCCGCCTCCATCCATCAAAGTAGCCAGCTATTCAACCAATAAATCTGCAAATCCTCCCTCATTTTGACCCACTTATCTTGATCTACCCAATCATCAAGCCCCTCCCTGACCCTGTTTCTTTCTGTGTCCTAAGCCAAACATCACAGCTCACAGTTAGATGAGGGATACAGATGAAGAGATGACCCTTAACTCACTGAGTCCCCAGACCAGCGAAGTCATGATGTGAAGTGACATCTGGGGCAGGGGCTCCCTCTCTGTACCTCAGGCCTCATGACTTCTTGCTGCCCGGGCAGCCGCAATGGTTTTCCTTTGCTCACAGGCAGCTGGTTCTGTCGCATGCAGACCCACTGTGCGGCACATCCCTAGCTCCCGGCTTGCCAAGCCCGGTCTCCTCCCAGGATGGCTGACAAACACCCTGCCCCCAACGTTCTCTCCTTCTTGAAAACGTCAGTGTTTGCGACAGGGCCACTGAAGACACTGATACTCCTTCCCTTTCTAGATCCGCCCAGAGACCTCCATCCCCTTTGTAGGGCCCTTTTTGTGTTTTCACCCTCATCCTGGGAGGTGGGATTTGTCCTCACTTCACCCAGAGCAGTGCAGCTGGACAGCAGGGTTGGGAGGTTCATGGAGGCACCTGATGCCCAGGATGATGGCTGCCCCCCAGTCGCTGCAGAGGTTGGGTCTTTAATCTGGGGTGTGGTTTTAGCCCCAGGGGCCCTCTCTCCTCCTCTATCTGACCCTGCAGGGTTTACAGCCTATCCCTGGAGGCTGAAAGGAGCCAGGGGACTCTTCCTCGATAGTGTGTGGCCACTGTCTCCATTGCTGCTGCTGTTAGTCTGGCTCTTGTTGAGAGTCCTTTCCTGATGGCAGCCCCTTGTTCAGGAGCACTGACCACCAGCCCGGACCAGATATGGTGCAGGGACGGGAGGAAGAGGCCTTTGTGGCACAGTCCCGCGACAGGCAGGTCTAATGCGTCACAGACCATGGCCTGAACATATGACCTCGAGATTCTGTGAGTGGGTCTCCCTCACTACCATCCGTGACAGCAGGGCAGTGGGGAGTTCAGGAGGTCAGTGTAAAATCAGAGGCCCGGTTTGCCTGCTGGCTCTCCAATCTAATTCTCTGAAGGGACAAAAAGCAGCTGATTTTGAAGGTTCTACAGCATGCAGGACAGAGATGGGAACTGGATCAGGTCCCCCGTGTGAGGGTGCAGAAGCTAGAAGCAACTCCCTCCAGGCTCCCACCTCATCACAGGGGGCAATGCGGCCCACAACATCCTTTAGGTGCCCGATGGTTGACTCTTCCTGGAAGTCCCGTGGGAAGGTCTCTGTCCACTCAGCCAATAATTGGAGCAGTTTGGGGCCAAACTTCCGGACTTGGGCCTGCAAAACAAGGGGGTAGCACCTGTGCTTGGTGAGAGGTGCTTGGGACTTTGGGGTCACATCAGCCACCATCTCAGCCACTCGCTGTATGTCCACTGGGCTATCTGGGCAGAGGTGGTCAAGGAGGGCTGGGACTCATGCCTTTTCTGTGCCAGGCAACAGGGACAGGCAAGGGATGGTGACTGACCAGAGCGGAGGGGGACACATTTGCTACCAGATCATCTCTTAGTTTTGCCCCTCAGCATCCCCTTTTCCTTTCTGTGGCAACCGCACATCGCTTTCCCTCTGGGGTCTCCCTCTCCTGCGCCAGGGCTTTGGCAGTGAGGCCCCATCAACACTGGCTAATCGAGTGCCAACACCCCATCACCACACAGTGACTGGCTCACAGACTAAAGGAAGCCAGTGACATCATGACTTTTATTGGGACTTACTGAAAATGGGTCCTGGTTTTCCTGGGGGAGTGAGAAGGGTAGACAGTGGGCCCGGAGCAGTGGAGGTTACCTGTGACTGTGCAGGATCTGCCTGGGATGGTGAGGGGCTCAGGGGACAGAACAGAGTGGTGGTAAGGGGCTGTGGTGATGGCTCGTGGGTGCGTGGTGATGGGAGAGCCCCAGGGACCACACTGGAGGGGGACGTCAACTACTATATGAAAATGAACAATGACACAAGAAAATAAATACATTTTAAAAAATAAAATGGAAATAGTAGGAATGAATAAAGTAATATATGTGAAAATGAAAAAATGATTCAAGTTGAAAGGTGTTATTGAGAACAAAATTTAATCATAATTTGAAAAGTCATTTCATTTTTTCATAATGAAAATGTAGTCATCATATAACATAATTCAGTAACAATAAATTGAATGACTAGAAAAAAGCAGAAGTTAAATAAATACATGCATGGATTATAAATATGTAACATATGACAGAGAAAGGAACAAATGAAAGGAGTAAACAGAGAAGAGAGACACAAAGCAGCAACATTACACTTTGAGGTAATGGACACATTTTTCTTTGAAAAAGATAATTTTACATTGACCAATAAACTGATAAATAATAAAAAGATGATATATAACATAAGAAATGAAAGACAATGGAGTGGAGTGTCAGAGGGAGAGTCTGACAGTTTAATGAATGTCATTTGAGTCCCCCGAACCCTCATACTCAAGACTTGGCAGCTACAGGAGCAGGCGGGGCCCTTTGCCCAGGTCAGCGAGGTTGGGTTTCTGTCACTGTAGCAGCAGCTCCAGCCACACGGGCAAGCGGAGTCACAGCCCAGAGGGGAAGAGGAGAGGATGTGGGGGCTGCCAGCGGACCCCACAGGGGAGGGAAGGGTGAGTGTGAGCATGTGGGGTGGAGAGCCCAGCAGAGGCGCCAGGGTCCTCCCAGGCCACAGAGGGCAGGGGTCCTGCTGATGACTTCTGGGGAACAGGCTCTGGGCTCTGAGCGCTCAAGGGCTCCTACAGGGTACTGAAAAGCAGCGCCCCTGAAGGTTCTCCCTCTGTCCCTTTTGGCTTGGCCTCAGCCAGGAATCGCCTGTGGGACAATAGTGCCTCTCTAAGAGGCCAAGGCTGGAGGGCACTCACGAGTGTGGGTACACTTCGAGCACAAGGCACACTTACCTTGTCCAGCACCGGCTTGTCCAGCTGCTGCTGCTCGATGCACAGGTGGCAGACCCGGGCCAGGAGCTCCCTGGGCTCGATGAAGAGGCGGGAGCTCAGCAGGAAGGTGAAGATGTAGGCTTTCTGGGGGGACACGGGAGAAAGGTGGCGTGTACTCATGAAGGTATGGGGAGGCCTGCCTTCCATCTCACCCTGCCCATCAGGCCCAAGATCAGTTCCAGCCCTGTTGTCTCCCCCTGCTTGGTGGAGGAGAGCCCCTTTGCTGCCCCTCCTTCCTACTGGGTGGCCACCCACCTCGGGATAGTAGTCAGCTGTGGGCACCAGCTGCTGGATCAGGGTGTCCAGGGAGGCTGAGGATGGAGCTCCGTCCAGGAGGGGCTGCCCAGCTTGTTCGCCCTCCATGGACTTGGTCAGGGGTGGACTGAGGCTGCCCGGGGTAACCATGTTGGAGGTGCTCAGGGTCCGGGGCATGCCTGCCTGCAAAGACAAGGAGTGTTTGGGGCACGTGTCCCCTCCCACAGGCTCTTTGCCTATGAGGACGGGGTGATCACTTCCTGGGAAATGTGTTCGGGATACCCACCCCACAGCACAGCACCTTCCAGAAACCATCTCTTTTCTGCTCTCAGTTCAAGTCATTTAGGGGCTCCTTCCAACTTCTTTGCAACTTCTTATCCCCTCAAGTTTTGATAAAGCCTAGACCATTGGCATATTCCTCCTTCCCCGGCCATGAAATTGGTTCAGGGATGGGCCTGATCTAAACTGGGGGACTTAGGTGCAATCCCAGAACTTTTGTGGCACTTAGGAGCTCTCTTGCCCCTGAGGTCCCCAACTGGTAGAATGGCACAGATGGGATCTTGTGGGTACACCTCTGAGCTTAGCGAATGTCACCTGGGCCCTGCTATGCCTGAAGCTGCTCTGTGGATGTCTCCATTGCATGAGCCTGTTAGGGCTGTGCTTACCTCAGGGGCAGTCAAATGGCAGCCCTCTGTGGCCTGGTATCCCAGGTTCTTTATAATTAAGATGCTCAACTGTCCACCTGCCCCCCCCCCCTCATTTTTTACTCTTGGTGCCAGCCAGGTATTTTCCTCTAAACATCTCTCCAACTCTGAACCACAACATGGGCTGTTCTCTACTGCAGGAAGGTTCCCTACCATTTTCACCCCTCCATTCCTCTGGACAGGCTGAAATGCCTCCTTTTCCATGGAGCCTTCTGTTTTCCTGCATCATCACCCCCAAGGCTGGGTTTGAGCTCTGGCAGGCATCAGCAGATTCTCCCTGCCTGTGCCTGGCGCAGAGAAAGCCACCTGCAGCTATTGCACGGTGACTTCCCCACCTGCCCCTCCTCCAGGTGGGCACCGAGTCAACGGCTTGGTCTGCAGCAGGCACGTGTCCACACACGTGCATTGGCCTGGGCTGCCTCTCCCATGTGTCACTGTGTGCCAGCTTTCCTGAATGAAGCCCCTCATCCTTCACAGTGTAGGGTCCTGGCCAAGCCTGTTTAACTATCTCGCACAATGAACAATCAATCACCCCCACATTTTAACCATGGTATCCCATAGGCTCATCAAAGGGACCTTCCAGGAATCTGTCTCCTCGATCTGCTCACCCTATGCCATTGCCTCCAGAGCCTGACTCAGGCCCGTTTCTGGTTTCTGTTTCCCTGAGTGACCTGGCCCTGAAAGTAGAGACAGAGGGAAGAGGGAAGTCAGAGCTGACATGGAATCAGAGGGAGCCTGCGGAGAGCCAGTCCAGGAGTGTGTGGATATCAGAGGTTTGGGGACTGGTCACAGGGCTTGAGCCAGTGTAGACAGCAGCCCTGACCGTCTTGGCCCCCGGATGGCTGCAGCTTTACTGTCATCTCCCCTGCAAAGCTCCAGATGCTCAAATTTCAGTTAACGAAAACATGAAATTTCTCAAAATCACTTCCTGCCCCCTGCCGTGGGGAGGCTGCTGTGCATGTGGCATGCCAGGGCTGCCCCTGCTCAGCAGGGGTGTAGTCAGCTTTGGGGTGGGCATTTACTTTGCTCCGTACTCAGAGCCCAGGTCCTGAGCCTAATTCTACAAGACAGAAAAGACCTGAGGTCCGTTCTCTTCTGTTGGACACCAGGTGCCTTCTCCCTACTGTGCTGGACCTGCTCCAGACACCAATCCAGTTTTCTCAATGATGTATCAGTATCAGAGATGGAGATGACTCTGGAAACTTCTCTATAGGGTAGCATGATTTGCCAAGTTGCATGGGAGGGACTGCAGAAGGGCCTTTTGCAGGGAAACCAGGATGCTAGCACAGCCAGAGAGCCAGGAGGCGCCCCGAGCACCTCCCCACCTCATGCTGGCCTGGGTGGGGCTGGGCACACTGGGTTGTGGGCAGGGCAATAAGCTTGCTCTGGAGGCCCAGGGTGGGCTCCGGTAGGGGCGCCAAAATCTTCATGACATGCAGTGATGCCTAGAGAGTGAACAGGCTGCCAGCGTGGTCCCCCATTGTGTCCCCAGGTCTGGGTCTCAATGGATGGGTTTGTCCTACTGCAGTCTCTGATTTCCTCTTGCTGTTGCCAAGGGTCATGCGTGCGTTTGTGTGTACATGTATGGAGTGACTACTGGCACCATTCTAGGCACTAGGGACCAAGCAGAACCTTTCAGAGCTGGAGAGGGGAGAGGGGAGAGGGAGGCAGACAGTGAGCAGGCCAAGGCGGTGCAGAGACTGCTGCAGCGTGTGCCTGGGCAGGAGGGGGCTCACTGCTTCCTGCGACTGGACCTTGTGCTAATTCAGACAGGGCAGTGGGCCCCACCCTGGCCTTCTCCTCTCTCCTCTCTCTAACAAGGGTTCTAGCCTGCCTGGGATAGAGAGAGACTGCTCGGGGGGTTCTGTATTGAGGACTGAAGACAGATGCAGTCAGCAAAGACTTACCAGGCAGGAGGCCAGTGTATGTGAAGGCCTGGCTGAGCTGGGGCCAACATGATGTGACCATGAGGGTTTGTGCACAGGTGCAGGAGCCAGAATGTGGCTCCTGGGGAGCAACCAAGTTGGGGATCAGGGGAAATTGTGGGAGAAGGAACCACATGCAGGAGTGTAAAAACAGTCACATGAAAAGGGAGCCCTTCCTCCCCTGTACTCCCCCCACTCCCTCTAAGTAGCTGCTTTTATTAGTTTATGACCTATTTTTCCATAGTGCCAGAGTTTCTTTATGCAAGGGTAAGGATATATAAATATCTAGCCCCCCTTTTCTGTTTTTATTACACAAAAAGTAGCAAATTATATACTTTCTTCTGTGTTGGGCTCTTTACAGATTAGAAAAGATGGCAATAATTTTCCATGGCAGGACAGGGCTTCTTCCTTTCTTCCCCCCTTTTTTAAGCCACCTCACAGTATCCATTGTTTGGATGTACAGGGATAATTTTTAAAGCTCCAATGATGAAGCAAACCAAGCACCCATCAGATAACTGGATAAGCAAAATGTTCTATAGCCACATAATGGAATACTACTCAGCCCTAAAAGGAAGGAAATTTGGATACATGCTACCACATGAATGGACCTCGAGGACATTATTCTAAGTGAAACTAGCTGGTCACAAAAGGACAAATACTGTATGATTCCTCTTATCTGTGGTTCCTAGAGGAGTCAAGTTCATAGAGACAGAAAGGAGAATGGTGGTTGTCAGGGGCTGGCAGCTGTTTAATGGGAACAGAGTTTCAATTTTCCATGATGAAGAGTTCTGGGGATGGATGGTGATGAGGGCTGCACAAGGTGAATGTATTTAATGCCACTAAATGGAATGTTTACAGATGGTTAAGATGCTACATTTTGTGTTATGTGTATTTTTTAAAAAAGCCAGTGATGATGGGATAATTGTGTATTGTCACAATTTCCTTGAAAATCTTTGAAACCACAGAAGTCCTCCATCTGTGCTCTTGTGAATACAAACTGCATGACATATGCAGGTAAGTCTGCAGTCTGGGGCCAGCACAGTTGGGGGGGGGTGGTCAGAGCTCAAGGGGTGCCCCACAGACAGGGATGTTACCTGTACCTCCTAAAGAGCCATTTCAAATTTTCTTGACAGCTGGCTGTGGGCAAGGGGGTAAGTGTGCGGACAGATACATGCATGGGGTGACCCCAGTAGGTTCCCCTTTATATCCATCACATGCGTAAGACTTAGTAAAACTCATGCCATCTGGCTTGTCAGGGTGAGGTGGACACTGTCACATGTTCTGAATTGTACAAGATTTGGCTCGATGCACAAAGGGTCTTCCATAAGAGGGTGTCCTTTCACCTCACTGACATCCTTGGAAATACGTCCTGAGGAAATTATCTGAAAAGGAAAAACTGCGGAAAGGAGTTTGCTTTTGCATTCATAATAAGCCTTAAACAGAGGTTAGAGTGCATAGATGAGGAACACAAGAATGGACGCGCGTGTTGTCATATACTCTTTAGTTGAGCTCCTGTTACTGCTTGAAAGATGGTTATGGAGGCTGAGTGATCCCACACACAGGGTTATGGCAGGAGAGAAAACTGCATGCAGGACAGGACGCAACCTAGCTATGTTATTTCTGTGGGTATAACTGTAGTGGGATGCTGAAAAATGTGTTCTGGACGTGCACGCCCACCCCCCCACCCAAGCCGTCCCGCGCCGGTCCCTGGCCTGGCGTTATGACTGTTCCAGAGTCATTTATTCAAGCTGGAGGTAAAGATCAGTCATCAAATGAAGGCTCGAGGTTACAAGGCCCTGGGAACAACTGAACAATCTCTGGGCAGGGGTGGGTGGTGGGGCCCAGGGAAGGCTCCTGTGCTGAGGTCACTGAGGGGACAGATGCTTGTTCTGGTGCTCTCCTCTGTGCTTCTGCCTCAGGTTCCCCGCCGGTGCTTTCTATTCACCAAAATTGGCCAGACCCAGGTTTGAATTGCAAAGTCCACTTTCTCACATGTTTGGTGAGGCTCTCCTTGCCCCAGGAGGAGTACAATGCCGCAACATGGCTGGGCGTGCCTGCCCTGTGCCCCTCCTGATGCTGGTGCCCCTGGGCATCCCATTCCCCAGGCCCTACACTGGCCTCAGTCTGCTTGCTTTGCACGATTGTAGAAGGAGCCTAGCTCACTCACGGCTGCACCCCTGAGGTCTGACAGATATGCAGTGGACACTTGGTTAAGATGTGTGTGGTCAAGAGGATCAGGGATGCAGGTGAGAGAAGGTGAAGCCTGAAATGAAACAAAGAGGAGGCATGCAGATGGGTCTGTACACCAGGCTTATAAGGGGCAGAATGAGTAGAAAGCAGGGAGAAGCTTGGGGTTCTGGCCCCTTTTACCCACCTAAACCCATCTCATACCTTAGCGCTTCTGCCTTATAGATAGATGAAGAAACTGAAGCTCAGAGTGAGAGGCAGATGCCCGCCTCAAACACAGAGTATCGGCCGAACTAGTTCTTGAGCACAAGGGTGTCTGAGTCCCATTCCCACCTGCCAATCTAACTGGGCACTGACACTGGAGCCCCCGTCACAGCATCGAGGGTTGTGAGCTCCTGAGCTATGAGCAGTGCATGAGGAGACAGGATGCACCTGCTGGCTGCCAAGGGGCTCACTGCTGCCTCTTCAGCAACAAGCCGGGCCTTCTGGGTAGCTTGCTGGCCCATGGGCACGTGGGGGGCCCTGCCCTGTGCAAGCACATGTCCTTCCCAGCTCCTGGCCCAAGGACACCCTTCAGGGCACCTCCCTCCCCTTGGCCACATTCCCTGCATCCTTTCCTTTCCTTCTGGCTGGACACCCAGTTTTGCTTTGGGGAACCACCACACATTCTAGAATACTGAACCATCATGGAGAGACTCATGGAGGCACCACCCTTGACTTGCCAAAGGGTTGGGCACCAGCCTAGGTTGGGCCAGTATGATGCCTCCCTGAAAAATGTATTTGGTAAGAACCAGGGTGGCTTCTGAATCACACCGTCTGTCCTCCACCCCAACCCCGGCACTTTTGCCTCCATTTCCCTACGTATCCTATACCCCTGCCAAGTCCCCACCCTCAGGCTTATCTGTCACCTCTTTAGGGCCCCATGCCAATGCATCTGGATGTCCTGAGGTCCACGACAGTTATGGGGCAGCCAGCCGGCTTGGTACAGATTAAGTCTCCAGGGAGACAGGTGAATACAGTGGAAATCACCTAGAGTCGCCCTGCATGGGGGTGAACTGTGTCCTGCCGATGTCCCACAGGGAAGTCCTGTCCTTCCTTCTGGGATTACACTGGCCGGCCCAGAGCCCACCCTGCTTTGCATCGCTGGTATTGGTCAAGTTCCTGGGACCACTGGTCCCAGGACACCTCACTCCCTTGAGAGATGGGAAAATGTCTCCGAGGGTAAGTGTATGACACTCAGGATTATAAGAAAAGTACAGGCCTAGGGAATGATGGATGGATTGATTGATTGATTGATGTATATATGAAGTGTCGTTGTTTTACATCCTTGTTAATTTTTTGCCGTGTAGGACTTCTCCCCCAGGTGTGGTCACTATAGCTCTCCCACCACCAGAACCCTCATAGTCCTCCATCACAGTCCATTATGCGCTCCTCCCTGTTCTCCCCCTCCCCTTCTCTCTCCTCCTCCTATCCCCTCTGCCTCAGGTCTATGGTCAGCTTTCAAGGTTTGATTGTAAAGTTTGACTTTGTCTTTGTTTGGTTTTTCTATGTTCCACATGTAAATGAAACCATTCAGTATTTATCTTTCTCCTTCTGGTTTATTTTGCTTAGCATAATCCCTTCCAACTCCATCCATTTAGCTGCAAATAGCATGAATTTCTTTTATTTTGATTGCTGAGAAGTATTCCATTGTGTACATATACCACGTCTTCATCCATTCTGTCTTTGGGCACCTAGGTGGTTTCCATATCTTGGCCATTGTAAATAATGCTACAATAAACACAGGATTGCAGGTTTTCTTTCAAATTAGTGTATTTGTGTCCTTTGGGTAGATATCTAGAAGTGGAATTTCTGGGTTGTATTGCAGATCCATTTTCAGTCTTTTGAGAAACCTCCACACAGCTTCCCACAGGGGCTGGATGAGTTTGCATTCCAACCAGCAGTGAAAGAGCATTCCATTTTCTTCACATCCTCAACAGAACTTGTTTCTGGTTTTTTTTTGTTTGTTTGTTTTTTAATATGGGCCATTCTATTCTCACAGAAGTGAGGTGGTCTCTCATTGTTGTTTTGATTTGCATTTCCCTAATGGTAAGTGGAGATAAGTGCTTATTCATGTGCCTGTTGGCCATCTGCATGTCTTCTTTGAAGAAGTGCTTATTTAGTAGCTCTTCTGCCCATTTTTTGATTGGGATATTTGTTTTCTTTTTGTTGAGTTGTATGAGCTCTTTGTAGATCATCAAGAGCAATCCCTTGTCAGATGTGTGGTATCTTCTCCCAGTCCGTGGGGTGTCCCTTCATTTGGTTACTGTCTTTTTCACGGTATGAAAACTTTTTAGTTTACTGTAGTCCTAGTGGTTTATAGTCTCCTTTGTGTTCCTTGCTGCTGGGTGTGAATCCACAAAGATATTTCTGAAGTTTATGTCATGGTGTGTTTTGCTTGTGTTTTCTTCTTTGTAGTTTATGGTTTCAGTTCTTACATCCAAGTCTTTTAGAGGGTGACCTTTCTTACATTCCCTAACTTCTTAAAGCATGTGGTTACCAAAAATATATAACTTTACTCTTCACCTGACCATATAAAAACACTGGGTAAGAGGCTGCCAGGCCCTGTGCTTCTTCTTTAGTGCCAGGTTGGGAGAGAGTGGCCAGAGCTGTGGGTACCGAAAACCATAGCCCTACTAGGCTCCTGGGGTGACCACATGCTCCAAGCTTACAAGTTTAATAGATGCCAGGACTCCTGACTTTTGAATTTTATTTTGTATTCTGATTTTAAGGGTGGAAATTAAATTTATTTTTAAAAAGTCACATTTAGAAACAACACCTCTAGCTTCCAGGTGGCCCACTTACAACCCCCACTCTGCTGTCACAGCTCCCAGTGCTGGTGGTTGGCATTAAAAATCTGCAAAAATGGAAATGTATTGAAATAAGAATGAAAAGCTGTGGTTGGTCAGTGCAGCATGTCTTGGGGACTAGAGAGATATTCTCTCAAGCATCTTTCCTAGGTGGACACTGGGCCATGCGTGGTTGTATGGACAGAGGCAAAGATGCTCCCAGAACTGTAACTGGGCTGAGTCCAAAGTCCCGTAAAGGTGGTGCCCCCTGGAGGGGGTTTGCTGATAAAAATGAATAGCCCCAGGGAAAATGCTAAGTTCTGCAGTTTGGGGTGGAAATTCTGATGAGAAATAAAAGGGACTGAAGGAGAAGGGAAATTCAGTCGCTGTGATGTAGGAAAAGAAGAAGCAGTCGCCATAATGGAAGAATAGAGGAATCAGTCGCCATGATGTAGGAATAGAGGAATCAGCGGCAGAAAATGTAGCTGTGAAGACTGAGAGTTTGGAAATCAGACGCCAGAATATTTTGAGCCCCCAGAATATAGAATTTCAGATTGAGCATTTTTGGAATCTTCAGTGACTTTGGGGCCAGCGATTTTGGAAGCTTTGCAAGTACCCGAGCAACAGAAACTGCTCCAACTTTTGTTTTTACTGCAGCCAAAGAAAGACAGCTCAGGCCTGAAGTGGGCGCCTTCCTAAAATGCTTGAATGCAGTCTGTTGGACTGTCTGGCCGCTGCAGTTGCTGTTTACAGTGTTGTTGGCCTGGTGCTGCGCTGGGGCACCATGGCAATTCTGGGAGCATCTCCAGTTGTGTTCTGTGTTGTTCTCATGAGTTGGAACCTGGCCTACAGTCTGATTATTGCACATCTGCAGAAGAAAGATGATGCCATTTTGGAAATTTGGCCTACTGTTTGGAAGAGGAGCTCTACGTCAACAGTGGTAGGAAGACACCACCTTTGTTACTTTTCTGGGACTTGAAAGGACTGGACATTGTTTTAAGTAAGGTAAATGGCCATATGTTGACTTCAGTAATTCTTTGCTTTTTCCTATTTGTTAAATAAATCTCATTGTTGTTCCCTAAGCCTGAGTATTCTTGCAATTGTGCGCACAGGTGCAGAACCAAGATAGTGACTGGTAAGCAATTGGGGCACTGCCTTTGGCTAATTTTGAAACCCCATTTGCCCAGTATCAGAAGGACTCCTCTGAGCTCTGATGAGTGTGTTCTCCAGCTGAGGACAGGGAGAAGAGCTGAGGAGATTAATGCACAAAGGACCCAGGCAGTGCCTGCCCTGGGAAAGAAAGGGCCACCAAGGCCACTCCACCCCACCAGTGCTCATCATCCCTTAGGGCCTGGCCCCATAAGACAGGTGCTGATTTCAACTGCTCACGAGACTTTGTGCCAGTAAGACAAGCAGACTCCTGCAGTTCGTCAGTGTTTCATCCAGCCCTTGGCTGGATGGAGCTTCTGAAACCTGCTCTTGTAGCTGCTGAAGATTATCCCTGTCATTTAGCCTGAAGGCCACCAAGTCCACATCAGCGTTACTCTGCTCCTGCCTGTGTATCAGAAGTTTACACATTTACACTGACTCATCCCATCCCTTCTCCTCCCTCCCCTGTTACATTAAAAATTGTGATAAAATATGTGTACCATAGACTTGACCTTTTTAACTGTTTTTAAGGATACATTTAGTGCATTAAGTACATCTGCACTGTTGCACAACCATCACCACTACCCAACTCCAGAACTTTTTCATACTTCAATTTCATATGCTTTTTCTATTTCTGTAAGAAGAAAACATTGGCGTTATTATGCATTGCATTTGTAGATTACTTGACTAGTACTTACATTAACAATATTATAAAGTCTCTCAATCCATGCACCTAGGATGCCTTTCCATGTGTTTCTGTCTTCTTTCAATAATATTTTCAGTTTATAAATTCTTTGCCTCCTGAATAGATGTTTTCTAAGTATAAGGTGCTAAGTTTGTTTGTTATTATGCTGTGTAAATGGAGTTGTTTTCTTAATTTCCCTTTTGGGTTGTTCATTTTTTTGTGGTTGATTTTGTATCCTGATATTTTGCTGAGTTAGTGATTTTTTTGTGTGGAATTGTCATGTTGTTTATTTGCAAACAGCTAATTTTACTTCTCCCTTTCTAATTTGGATGTTTTTTATTCTGTGATCTCGATCTGGCTAGATCTGCTCATAATGATGAGATGTGGTAAAAATGGACTCTGTGTGCTATTACTGCTCTTAAAGGAAAGTACTCAGTTTTTCAATAGTGAATATGATATAGCTGTAGGTTTTTCATATATAGATCTTACTATTGCTTATTATCTTATTATTTCCTACTGTTCCTAGTTTGAGTGTTTTTATCATGAAAGGATGTTGGATTTTTTCAAATGCTTTTCTGTAACAATTGAAATGACCATGTGATTTTATATTTTTTTGTTAATGTAGTATATTATATTAATCAATTTTTGTATGTTGAGTTGTCCTGTATTCTAGGAATAAATCCATCCTAGTCACGGTGTATGATCTTTCTAATATGTTGCTGAGTTAAGTTTATTAGTATTTTGCTGAGGATTTTCACATCAATGTTCAGAAGGGATACTATTGGTCTGTGGGTTTCTTTTCTTGGTAATGCCTTTGTCTGGCCTTTGTATCAGGAAAATGATGAGTTATGAAGTGTTCCCTCTTCTGTATTTTTGGGGAAAAACTTGAGAAAGATGGGTGTTAATTCTTCTTTAAATGTTTGGTAGAAATCACCCTGAGTGGGTTGTAGTATTTCTTGCATGACAATTCTTGTGGTAGTGAACACCCTCGGCTTTTGTCTATTTGGGAATGTCTTCATTTCTCCTTCACTTTTGAAGGAGTGTCACTGTACATGGGATTCTTGGCTGGTAATGATTTTAGTCCAGTACCTAGAATATATCAGCCAATTAATTTTGACCTCCAAGGTTTCTGATGAGACATTTGGTAACAATCTTACTGAAGATTCCTTGTATATGGTAAGTCTCTTCTCTATTGTTGCTTTCAAGATTCTTTCTGTCTTCATCTTTTGACAGTTTGATTATAATTTGTCTCATTGTGGGAATCTTTGAGTTTATTCTTATGGGAGTTTGTTGAACTTGTTTATATTCATGATTGTATCGCGCCTATCTTTCATGAAATTCGGGAGGCTACCAGCCATTATTTCCTCAAATATTCTCCCTCTTTCTTCTTCTGGGACTCTCACAACATGTTTGTTGGTCTGTTTAATGGTGTCCTGTGGGCCCCTTAAGAAAGACTCCATTTTTTTCTGTCCCTCAAACTCAATGATTTCAATCACCCCATCTTCAGGTTCACTGATTATTTCTTTGTCTGTACAGATCTGCTTTTGAATACATCTAGTGAATGTTTTATTTTAGGAATTGTACTTTTTGTTCCAAAACTTTTTTGTTCATTTTTACATTTTCCATATCCTTAATGGCATTTCTATTTTGTTCATATATACTTCTCCTAACTGTTCACCGTCTTTGTCAAATAAGTCCACTATCTCATCTTTATGTTGACCCCTCGGTCCCCTTTCAATGGACCATATGTTCCTGTTGCTTTGTATACCTTGTGATATTTTTGTTGAAAACTGGATGCTTGAATTTTATAATGTGGTAACTTTGGAAATCAAATTCCCCAAGCTTTCCTGTTTTTATCCTTAATTTTTGTTCCTCTGTGCTGGGATCAGTATAAGGTATAAGCTTAAGGTTTCTGAGCTTGTGCCTTTCTCTCGATACATGCAGTAGCTTTAAAAACCCTCCTCTATACATGGTTGCATTTGAATGTCCTAATCCTTAAATGTCTGACTCCTAAAAGGAATGATAGAAAAAAAAGAAAAGAGGAAAAAATCCAGACTCTGGCTCTTTAAATCCCACTAGTGGGGGATGCTGAATTGGTGGCCTGCTTCTTTATCTGCACCTGTGATCAGAAGAAACAATAAGCACCAGATACAGATCTCTGATATTTGGAGAATAAGATTCTGATTGCCCAGCCTGGCTCCCACAAGCTGTGGACAAGCTGCTCTAGGAACATGTGCATGGTTGTCTGCCACAAAGCAGGGGAGTGGGGTAGGTGGAGGATGAGTAACTGCTACTGTGCTAAGAGTTGAGATTGGTCAAAATAACCAAGATTTACTGCCAAAGCCTTCCTCTGGAAGCTGAATTTTTCAAATAGTCCCCAAAGTTCTAAAACATTTACATGAGACCAGTTCTGCCAGTCCAATTGTCATCTAGCTGAAGACATGGAATCCTGGTGCTTCCTATTTCACTATCTTCCCTATGATCCAACCTTCCCTTCCCGCATTATATCTTTAACTGGATATTGCTATTGGGTTTATGTATGGACGTTTATATCTCATTAGTTCTAACAGTCATGGATTTTCCCAAAGGTCTAATATTAATGGTAATTTCATCTTTTCCTTTTTGGTGGTAATAAAATATCTCAGCCTTTGCTTTTCTTTAAAAAAAATTGTTATTTATTTACTTTTTTTTATTGAGGTAAGTTTACAACTGTTTATGATTTAGGAGATTAGGTTCATACCTCTTGAAGTGCATGTGTCCACCACCGAAGTCCCAACAATCCTCAACTATGGTCAGCCAAAGTTGGCTGTGACATCTTGTTTAGGCCCAACAATTGCTGTGGTCTTCCTTTTTTTCCCTCTCCAACTAAACCAGAATCTGATACACTCATTTCATTCTGCTTTGGTTCCTGTGAAGTGCTCTTCCTTGTTTTCTGGTGTCTGAAGGGATGCTGTGGGTGTCCCAAGTTCCCCCATCCCCTAGACCTGAGTACAGACATTGCATGTGACCAGAATGGAAATGCACGTGGCCATGTCTTTGGGAGGCCACCCAACAGACTTGGCTGTGAGGGGAAAACTGATCTCAGTTATTTTTGTATTCCATATGGCTCTCAGCTCCTGCTGACAGAGCCTGCTATTTTCACATCTCAGGAAGCTCTGGTTCCCGAGAGCTCAGGGTCTCACTTGCAGGCAATCTGTCGACTGCAGATTAATAGCACCAAACCCCACCACATATCAGTAACCAAAAACAGAGGTCTTCAAATGGGGGAAAAGTCAGCCCTTTCTTGCTCCATAGTCCTGTTAGTCTCTTACTTTCATAATCTTCCAAAGATTTCCTACTCATATCTCCATTGAGTCTTCTAATTCTTGTATCTTGTGTCTTCTTGTTTTATTCTTTCATTTGGAAGGAGCACAACCTCCAACAGTTTCCTGATAAGGGGTACTTATAAAGTATGTTCTTTGAGACTGTGCATGTCTAGAAATGTTCTCACTTTACCATAATGTTTGTTGATATTGATAGTTCAGAGTATAGAATTCCAGGTTAAAAATAATTTTTGTTCAGAATTTTGCAGACTTCTCTCTGAACCTTGTAGAATTTTTTTTTTTTTTTTTTTTTTTGTCTAAATAGGGTGACCAACCATTCTGAATTTCCCGGGACCATCAGCACTGAAAGTCCCATATTGTAAGAAATTCCTCAGTCCCAGAAAACCAAAATGATTGGATACCGAGTAACCAGTGTTCTGAAATTTCACAATGATGTGCCTTGATATGGGTATTTTCTATGCCTTGTATGGAGAACTTTCATGCCCTTAAGTGCTGGGAAGTTTTCATAAGTCATTTCATTGAAGATTTCCTCTCCTTACTTTTTTTCTGTTTGGAACTCTTAGTCTTTGCGGCATATCTCCTGAACTATTCTCTAATTGTTTATAATTTCTCTCTTATTTTCAATTAAAATATTGCTGTGGATTATACATTGTGATAAAAGTGACATTTATTCCAGGGATACAAGGATGACTTAACATATATAAATCAATCAATGTAATATAGCAACAAAATAAGACAAAAGTCATATGGTAATATCAAGAGATGCAAATAAAGTCTTTGACAAGATACGGCACCCATTATGATAAAAACTTTCAACAAGGTAGGAATATAGAGGACCTACCTCAACATAATAAAGACCATATATCATAAACCTATAGTTAATACACTACTTAATGGTGAAAGACTGAAAACTTTCCCTTTAAGAGTATTGTTGATATCTTAATGATGCCCAATGTCACCACTTCTGTTTAATTTAGTATTACAGGTTTTAGTTAGAGCAATCAGACAACAACAAGAAATAAAAGGAATCCAGAATGGAAAAGAAGAGAAATGATCATTATTTGCAGACAATATGGTACCATATATAGAAAGCCCTAGATATTACACCAAGAAACTACTAGAAATACATCAATGGCAAAGTGCACATTACAAAATAAAAACATAAAAAATATATTGCATATTTATACATACAAGTAATGAATGAGAAGAAAAGGAAATCAAGAAAATATTTTCATTTACAATCACATCAAAAGGATCAAATGCCTAGGAAATAATTGAATCAAGAAGATGAAGGATTTATATAATGAAAACTGTAAGACTTTACTAAAGGATATAGAATAGGGCATAAATAGATGTGAAGACATCCATACTCATGGATGCAGAAAATAAATATAGTCAAAATGATTGTTCTTCCAAAAATAATACATAGATTTAATGCAATCCTCATTAAAATATCAATAATACTCTTTGTGGAAACAGAGCTAAAAATATTGAAGTTTACATGGAACCATAGAGGTCCTGGGTAAAGCAATCCTGAGGTAAAAAAGAATAGTAATGGAGTATCATGTTATCTGACCTTAAACTATACTATATATCAACAATACTTAAAACAGGGCCTCCCTGGTGGCGCAGAGGTTGAGCACTGCGCTGTGGAGCTGTCGGCAGCCACGTTGTGAGTTCGACGCCCAGCCGGGGAGAATCCCACATGGTGCGGCAGACGTCTCCTGCCTCGCCCGCTGCTTCCCTCAGCAGTGTATTTCTGATCTGCTTGTTCTGCTCCCCACTCTGTCTCTGGTGAACCCTCTTGCTGCCCTGCGCCTCTGGCCTGTACCCCGGCTTGTATGTATAAATAAATAAATCTTTAAAAAAAAATACTTAAAACAATATGGCACTGGTGTAAAAATAGACACATGGGTCAATGGAACAGAATCAAAAGCTCAGAAATAAATCCATGCATATATCAATACATGACTTATGACAAAGGAGCCTCAACCATACAATGGATAGGGGAGAGTCTCTAATAAATAGTTCTGGGAAAACTGGATGCTCTACAATGATTACTACATCATTATTTACAATAGTTAGTACATGGAAACAACCTAAGTACCCATAGAAATTTGGATCAAGAAATGTGGTAATACAATGCAATACTATTCAGTATTCAAAAAAGATAAACACATGCAATTCGCAGCAACATGGATGGAGCTAGAAGGGATCATGCTCAATGAAATAAGCCAGAAAGAAAGAGAAAAATATTGAATGGTTTCACTTATAGCAGGAATATAGGGGAACCAAATAAGAGAGAGACATTCAGTGAGGGAGTGGGGAGATAAAGGTTCAAAACGGGGGAGAAAAGAGCACAAGGGACTATGGTGATGGTTCATTGGTGAATGGGTGGTAGGAAACCTATGGGGAATACACAATAATGTAAAAGATAAATAATAATAAAAATATATATATTAAAAATAATAAATAAATAAATATCGTACACACACAAAAAGAAATGTGGTAATAGCTAAACAACAGAATACTATTCATTCACAAGGAAAGATAAAATGTGACTACTACAACAAAATGGAAGGAACTCAAGAAAATTATGTGTGGTAAAGTAAATCAGAATAACAGAGATGATTATTGGATGTTTACATAGTGGGTGATTTGATAAAGGAGAATACTTATAAAAATGAGTGCATACTAATAAATGGAATTTCTTAGGCTAAGGTGGGGGGAGGAAAGAAAGTGTCACAGGGAAGTAAATATATTGCTCTACTTTTTGAAAACATCTTTTCAATTTTATATTCCAAATCTATTGTTTCTTTTACCTGACATGTTTTAATGTTTAGGAGTTATTTTTCCTTTCGATGTTCCTTTTAAAATGTATAACATTCTGTATTTTTCTCATAGCTGTAACATCTTCTATTACCTCTCTGAGGATATTAGTAATGTTTTATTCTTTTTACATTGTTTTCTCTAGTTTGTCTCTTCCCTACCCAAGTTGTTTGTTTTGTTTTCCTTCTGCTATGTTGGAAGCATTAATCAGATGTCTGGGAACCCATGGCTGTCAGATGAAGACTCTAAGTTGATTGTAAAACAGTGTCAAGGTGGGGAACAGGTCCTGTCTATGGGTAAGACACCACTAAGGTTCAGGATGCAACAACAATGGGATTTATTAACAAAAGGGGAAACTGGGAAAATGAGTTTCTAAAGTCACAAGTGTCCAGCTATCTCACCCCAGATAGTATCTGTGGTGTCCAGTAGTCCAAAACAAATGTTGTTCATACAAGATGGCACTATCCTTTCCACTAGAGCTTGGAACTGGTAGCACACAGGTAGGCAAAGGACCAGGATCCAACTCATGGTGGCAGCAGGAGGCGATCACAGGAGGGGCTGTTGAGGTGACATTGCAGCAGCCCACAGCAACAGCCTGAAGCCCAGGCTGGATAGCCAAACAAGACTGCCAAATTCAACAGCACGAGGAGGCAGTGCCAATGGACAGCTCTCAGAAATGAGTTGATACAAGTCAACTGTGCCCATCACTGATCAACACTAGTCAGCAGAGCCAGTTGGCACCAGTCACCAGGAGGTGGTGTCAGAGACACTACTGTTACAGTTCTTTTTGAGCTATTGGCATAAGCTAGTGGTGCTCCTTGCAGGTGATGTCAGACGCAGGGCTGAAGGAAGGTGCAGTGGCTGGGTCTTTGTGAAGGTCTGTGAAGTCTGAGAAGACCTGAGAAGGGTCTGGGGAAGTCTTCTGCTAAATCTTCTGAAGGTGTCTGATGAATCCTCTTCAGGAGCTGTCTGCTGAATGAATCCAGGCTCCCTGCTGCCTGCTTATATCCTCTGCGGGGTCCCCACCTTATAAGCCTGTCTGGACCATTTTTCAACCTTAACTGTTTCATGCCAGTTGAACACCAACCAGCTTGTTCCATTTTTATTTGCATAATGAACTCAAAGTCTTAATAGCGCTGGGGAGTTCAAACCTGACTGGGCCATTCTTAATCTTGTGACTAGATTCAAAAGATAAAACTCTAGCACCTGCCCAGACCCAACCTGCGCTGAGGTAAGGGCAGGCTCAGTGGGCTGGTGGGCTCAGGGAACTATGGCTGGAGCCACACTGTGCCAGTGCCTCTCAGTGGGGCCAGGTATAACAGTACTAGGGGCCCTGCAGCAGCTCTTGGGAAGACATGGGTCCCATAGCTACCAGGCAGGTGCCAGCTGGGAGCCCACCATGTTGGCCAGTGCACCATGGGCTTCTCTTCCTGAGACTTCAGGGAGCCATAATGCTGGAGCTGCCCCAGTGGGGCCCAGTGGTTTTCCAGTGGCCCTGAACCAGGGGTTACAGGGTTTGGGGGTTGCCTCCACTGACAGAGACCTGGGGCTGGACTGCTCTGGGCTGGGGTGACCACCATCTACTGCTGTGGGAACCCAGGGGTGAGCCTGTGCCATGAGAGCAGCATGGGTGTACCCATAGGCGGCATGCCTGGGCAGTGTGGCCAGGCAACTGCTGGTGCCCATGCCATTGCAGCAATGCACTGTCAGTCAGCCTAGGGGCTGCCCACAGGTGACTGGTTGAGGGGGAGCACTTCAGTGCCTTACAGGCAGCATGACAAGGCCAAGGTTTCAAATGCACACTCTGAGGGAGAAGCCGGGGATTGTGGAGAAGTTCATTGTAGGGATCTCTCGTAGGCTATTTTGGGGGAAGTCTGATACTGGGGTTGGAAGAGGAAGTAACTTCTGGCTTTAACTATCCCCCTTAATTAGTCCACAGACTGGGGTTTGGTTTTCTCAATTCTGACCATCAATCTGTTTTCCATCTTGAAGTTTCTTGTTGCTATTCGTTCCCTTCATGTCCTTGTGGATTATTTTTTTGTTTGTTTTACAAAAGTCCCTTTAAACTATTTTCATCGGCTTTCGAGTTAGACCAAGTGTCCATCCAGTCTTCCTAATGCCCTCTTTCCATTAGGACTGGAGATTGAGTAGAAGGCTCGAGTTACTGGTGTCCATTTAACCAACTAGGGAAGTCTGGGAACCCCAACTTTCCCCTCAATGCAAGCAGGCCTGAGAAGGGGCAGGAGGACAAGGCGTAAGCACACTGGGACCTGAATCAGTGGCACAGGAAGTTAGTGCTACTGTTAGACTTTTTACTTAAGTGAAACGTAAGTTCCATTTTTTATTTGGCACATCTGTCTGCCAGGTGTGCTATTACTTCACCTGGCTGACTCCCCGTAATTCCGAGGTTGCTGGGAAAGCATCTCTCAGAGACAGTATTTTATAAGAAATATATATGTATTGGTTTTTATCCCTTTAATATACACAGAGCTCCTAAAATCCTCCAAATTTCCTAAGTGAGATGAGCTGTAAAGTTGTCTTGATATTCATAACAAGCACCTTTCAAACACACCTGACTTGTGTTAATGAGGTGTCTTTTGGAAAGCACCTGAGGATGGGGCTGACTGCCAGGGGAACCAACCACATGATTGGAGGCCTGGAACTTATAGTCCTACCCATTGATCTTTAGAGATGGGAGGGGGCTGCAGCTGGCATGAATCACCAATGGTCAGTGATTTGATGAGTCATCCCTTCATAATGAAGCTTTGTAAAAACCCCAAAGGACTGAATTGGGAGAGTCTCAGATAGGTGAGCATGTGGAGATGTGGAGAGGGTGGTGTACTAGGAGAGGGCATGGACATTCCATGCCTTGTCCCCTAACCTGCCTCTCTTCCATCTGGTTACTCATCTATATCCTCTAGAATACACTGATAAAGGTAAGTAAATATTTCCCAAGTTCTGTGACTCATTCTAGGAAATCAATCAAACCCGCCCTTCCTTCATTTCGGATGTTAAAAGTGTCCTTACTGTGTCATTTCCCTTCTACAAGAAGCACTCCATTTGGCAATGCAAAAAGCAGTCTGCTGGCAATTATTTCTCATAGTTTCCCTTCACTTGAATATATTTTAAAAGATTTATTTATTTATGCATACAAGAGCTGGGGTGTAGGCCAGAGAGGATTCTCCAGAGACAGAGTGGGGAGCAGATCAGGCGGACTGACCAAAATACACTGCTGAGGGGAGCAGTGGGCAAAGCAAGAGAGGTCTTCTGCACCATGTGGGAAGCTCCCTGGCCTGGGATTGAACTCGTGTTAAAGTGGCTGCCCATAGCTTCATAGTGCTGAGACTTAACCCCTTGCGCCACTAGGGAAGCCCTTTACCTGAATATGTTTTACAAAATCTTTATTCCTGAAGGATATTTTCAATGGTATAGAATTGTTGGTTGACAGTTTTTTTCTGGCAACACTTAAAATTTTTGTTCTCTGGTTCCCTGTGAGAAATCCAGTTATTTGAGTCATTCTTCCCTTAAAACTAAAGCAGCATTTTTCTTGGCTGCCTTTAAGATTTTTTTATTTGTCTTTAGTTTTCAGCAGTTTGATTATCATGTATCTGGACAGGACTGTCTTGTTATTTTAGCTTGTTTGGGATGCATCCGTTTTGGGGTTATTGAGTATGTGGGTTTATGTCAGCGTTGATGACCCTTTTAGGTTTCAGGCTGCCCTGAATTCAGGCTGGGAAAAACCAGGGAGAAAAATGGTAAACTGACTGCCACTTCGGTGGTACTTTAAATTATGATATTCTTCCCCAATCTGCATGTTTTGTTTAGTTTTCAAAGTCCTCAAATAGCTGCTACATGTATTCTTTCACATTTTAAACTGCATCCAGTTAGTTAGATAAAGTGGAACATGTTCATACCACCAGTAGCAGAATACTGGTGCTCATATTTTATAGTCAACTGTTGAACAACAGTGGGGGAATGAGGGGCATCTGACCCCCATGCAGTGGAAATCCATAGGTATATGCCCAGCTATTGGTCCTTTCTGTAAGTAGGTTTTGCATCTGCAGATTCAACCAAGCAACATCCATAGCTCATTGAATCCATTAATGTGGAACCACCAATAAAAAAGAATCTGCATGTAAGTGGACCCAAGCTAGTCAAAAGCATGTTGCCCAAAGGTCAACTGTGTTTTGTAATTTTACTCTTCAAAAGTCAGTAATGTTAATTTTCATTTTTATGATTTTCTATGTATAGGAAGTGATGCTGGTGATATAGTAGGAACATAAAATTTCATTACAAAATATATCCACTTTAATAAATGATTGATTCTACAAAAAAATAGTAACTATACCTGACCTATTCCTCTGCTTGCTGTGCCCCAAACATGTCATCTGTACATACTCCCACCTCGGAGTCAGGCTTTTGTTGTTTCTCCTATCTTTGAACACTCTCCTCTTCCCCTTGAAGCTCCTGCTGAAATGTCCCCTTCTGGGAACAGAGATGCAGTACAGGGACCGGAGCCAGCGCATTTGGAAGCAGCCAACAAAGCAAGTGAGCAAAGAAAGGTCCTCTGGGCAGCTGGGGTTATAGACAGAGACCTGGCAAGGAGACCAGTCAGCTTGGAGAGGGGTATGGGCAGGTGGATGTGTGTGGGGAGGGGGTGCACAGCTCCTCCCTGAAGCTTGGTTCCCTCCATGCACAAGGGAGATCATAAGCCTCCGTGAGCAAAAGTGCTCAGCACAGCACAGCACCACGGTCGGTTGCTTTCCATGACATCCCCAAAGCCCCTCTCAGGGTCCACCAAAATGGCTCCAAGTTCACCTTTCTGACCTTCCACATTCATACTTTCTTGCCTTGGGTCTACTTTTGCTGTTCCCCACCTGGGTATGCCCTTTCTCCAGGCCCTCACCTGGCTGTCTCCCTCCACTCTCCATCAGAAGCCTTCCCTGACCTGTGGCATTAATTCAGGTCAGAAGTCATCAAGTGTCACTTATTTGTTCATCTCCTGTCCCCTCATGTGGCCATTAGTTCCCTGGGGTATAAGTTTGTCAATCCTACACCCCCGAAGACTAGAATAGTGATTGAGCAAGTGAGCATTTGCTGGATAAATGAATGTCGGTCACTGGGAGGTAATTGGATGCAGCAGCAGATAGAGGAAGGCCGAGAAGTGCTTTTCGGTGCCTGGCCAGTGGCTGAGGCTGACAGTGGTGACCAGCTGCTCTGTGGAGCTGGCCAGTCAGGCAGCAGCTGCGGGGGGAGTAGTGTGGCTTGTTTTATGAGGGGGAACAGGCACTTATTTACTGTGGAGAATGAATGTTGCACTGTGTGAAAAACATTTGCCACTGAGATGTGTGAATCGAGAACCCAGGGATGAAAGTGCTAACTGTTCCTCAGCTCGAATTCGTTTAACAAGCTTCACTCCCAGCTGCGGCTGGCTGCTCATGCCCTAGGGAGCCACCGCCCCAGGAAGTTTCACCTCCTGTGACCATGCAAAGTCACTGTCCCTAGGTTCCTTTCCAGTTCTCCCAACTTCTACGGCTTCCAGCTGCATTTTCCCTCACCCTGTTCCCGCACTGGGGTCATCTGGACCTCTCCTTGTCCTGCTGCCTGGTTCCTGCCTCCCTCTCACTGCTCTGGTCCCCTCTCTGAGCTACAATCTCCCCTCTCCCGCCTCTGTCCCCAGTCACAACCTTTTCCTACCATTTGCATGCAGCAGCAGCTACCTGTCCCCAGGCTGGGCTTGCTGTTCTGGTCCACGGACTCACTCCGGCCACCTCAGGATGACTCCTCTGTGGCCCCTGTGCAGTGAGGGCTCAGAGAGGCCTCTAGCAAGCATGCAAAGCCCCTCCAAATTGGGGCCCCGGAATTCCAGAGAGCTGGGGATAGCCTGGGTCAGAAGATAATGACCCCAGTTCTGGGGTGTGGGGACCACACTGTGAGACATGGGTCATGGCTCCCATTTTAGGCACCCTGTGCCCCATCCCCCCCAGCTATCTGAGCCCTCCTCAGGGAGGGAATACCCAGTGGCGGACAGGGGAGGAAGACCATTCTCAGCTCAGATTTGCAACTTCTGAGCTTCTAGGGCCTGGGACTTTCAGTTCCCACAGCTGATCCCCAAAGGCCAGACTCAGGTGAATCTGGAAGAGAGTGTGAGCCCCATGGGGGCCTCTGGGTCCAGGGCCTGCTCGCCCAGAGAGAGCTGGACTGGGGTGGCCAAAAGTTCATTCTCTGAAGACTGGAGGGAAAGGGACATCAATGGGGAGTGTGGCCCCTGTCCCCAAGGCCTTGAGGACCAAGATAACCTGTGAGGGGGTCAAGAGACCCTGGAGCTAACAAGCACCTCAGCAAGCTCAAAACCTGCCTTTCAGGCCCATGGATTTGTTTTCAGGAAGTTTTACAATACTTGGGAAACCTGTCCCCCCACACCCAGCAGAAACATGCCCACATGTCCCCAGAATCTGGGGCAAAAATAGCCAATTTCTTCTCCAAGTGTCTGTATGAGTCACCCACACCTCCTGACAAACACCTCTCAGGCTCTTACAAGGATGGGAACGGTTGGCAAAAATAACTCTTTGTTTTCTCCCTGAAGCTTCTGGGAATCATTTCAAAGAGTGTTCTTGGGAGGCAAGACTGTGAGACCAGCGACCCCCTTCTGTGGCTTGGCCACCTAGGGTGAGGGTCTTCCCCACTGGCTGGCTGAGCAACATCCCCTCACCTGTCTGAGTCTCGGTCTCCACATCATTAAAGTGGGCTCATCACCCCCGCCCTCCAGGTGGGTCTATTGGGGTTAGGAGCAGGTGAGTGCTCCATCGATGTGGTCCTGTCCACTCTATGAAGAGGCACTCAGGCCCCCAGCATGCAAGTGCCCCCCACTCCCCAGGTAGGAATTACCCCCACCCCATGTTGTGTTGCTCTGACCTCCCACTGAGTAGAGACCCTGGGGCCTGGCCGACGGTGTGTGATTCTGTCCTGGTCAGGACTCAGGGGTCTCAGGTGGCTAAGGGACCCAGGGGGAACTGAGGTACAGGGTCCTCAGCCTTCAGGACAGTCTGTGGTGTGGACAACTCCCAGATGCTGCTGCCCACACACCCCTCTCCAACCTTCCACCAAGTTCAGTCATACCATTTTCAGAGCCTTCCCCCCACCCAGTCTGCGGGGTCCCACGAGGCTTCCTCCCCAAGTGTGGGGCCTCTCCTCTAGCCCTCCATCTTCAGAGCAGCATTCCCTTCCAGCTTCCATGACTTTGCATTTGCTGTGCCTGATTTTTGGGCTAAAGATGATTCAGGCTCACCTACTGTCCTCTCCTCTGGGAAGACTGACCTGATGCTCCCAGGAAGCCACAGCTGATTTGGGGGGTTCCCACCCACACCATGGGCACTTTTCTTCTGGAACAGGACCTGGGTCTGGCTCTTATAGGTATGGAGAGTCCGGTTCACCTCTCTGTCTCCAACACTGGTTCTGGTGGGCACCTGCCAAGTGCATGCACGACTATCAGTCCAGGTAAGTCACCTGATGCTGATATGAAGTGGCCCAGGTGTCCTGCCCTTTGAGGTGGTAAATTTGCTGACCTATTTACACATGGGGGGGTTTTCACATGAATCAGGATTTTTGCTTCTCTTGAAAACTCAGAAGAGCTGGCGATGGGTCTACGTTCCTGCCCAGTGTCTGCCCCCTACTTGGGGACACCACGACCTCACTGTCCCCCACCACTGCCTGGCCCACTCTTCCAGGACCTGATTAAATCTCCTGTGGTTTCCTGCAGTTTGGGAGTCTCAGGGGCACCTGGAGTCTCAGGACACATGGGACAGCCTTGTGATGCTGTAGCCACGAGGCCACATCCCTCCCTGGGACTGTTTTCTTCTACCTAGACGTGTCCACTAAAGTCTGGAGCATTTTAAAGGACAGAGAAATAATTTAATTTCTTCCCTTAATTTGGAATCTGGGAGAATGAGTTATTTTCATACCCCTGCAGCTTCTATCCTCCCTCTCCCCCCGCGGATGGCGGGAACTGAGAACCACTGAGACACTGAGCACGACTGTTTATCTGAAAATAACTCTGAGAAGCAAGAAGCTGCTTTTACATACTTCTCATTCTTGCTATAAGAGGACGCTCTCTCAGCTGAACTTTAACGAATTTGTCATCATCTTTTCTGCAAAGAACAAGGGAAGATGAAGTCATCAGTGTTATAATAAAACAAAGAAACACTGTTTTTCTCTGGCCTCTCTCAGAAGTGGCAGGCAGGCAAAGAAAAGGCCCTTGTCAGAAAATCTGAGAAGATGTGTCATCTGTGGCCAGCCCCAAACATCTTGAATCTGGTTCCCTCAAGACTTTGTTGTTACCAGTATTTCACAGAAGGGAAAACTGAGGCTCAGAGAGCAGGTCTGACGGGTGCTGGGGTACCTGGCTGGCATGTGGAGTGACAAGATGGTCCTCACCTATTCTGGGAACTCTAGCTGGTACTGGGCTTTTACTGTCTTCTGAAAATGGGTCTGGGGCACTCCAGAGGCAGGGACTGATTCTTACTTGGGAGGGTCTCATGAAGAGACTCCAGGCAGCGTGTGTGGGGAAAGGTCCAGGTAGGATGATGGGCTCCCCAACCCCAGGGACTCAGGCAGAGCCCCCCCAGCCACCATTCTGATGGGCAAGGACATGGTGGTCATGGTCACTTTTGCAGAAGCCATCAAGACCCTACCTCTGTGGCCGTGACCTCCTACCAGTGGGGGAAGGGCTGTCCTGGTCAGTTACAGACCTTGAACATTTGTCCCCACCCTCAGCATCCAGGGGATACTGGCAGGTACCTGAAGAATTCTGGAAAATGCAGATGCTTGGCCTCACCCTGCTTCCTGGTCAGCCTGGCCAGACCCCTCAGACCCGCAGAAGGAGACCTGGATTTGGGGCCCACAGACCTGTTCCACCACCAAATCCCTTGGGCAAGTCCCTTCCCTGCAGAGCTTCCTCAAAGTGTGGGTGCCGGGCACTGCCACATGGTGAACAGAAAGGTCAGATATGAACTAGCCGCTATGTGCCCAAGAAGCTCACAGTCCAAACATGGCTTTGCAATCCTCCTTGAAAATGAACTTGTGGATGTTAAGAAAGTGCCACAGTGACTAACAAAAAAAGTATGGCCTCAGACTCCACAAGCCTGGCAGCAGCAGCCCTGACAGGAACAGCAAGAGCAGCTGCAGGAGCGCAGAGGCTCATGGGAGCTGCTCCCCACGGTCAGGCTGTCCCTTGACCTGTCCCTTGGTTGCTCTCAGTCCCCTGCCTCACACAAGGTGACCAGGCTTGAGTATCTGCCTTTCTGGTGTGGGTGGAGCCAGGACACAGTGAAGTGTGTGACTCAGAATCCATCTCATCCCACTTCTTCCAGGCTGAGTCCTATCCACATGTGTCATTGCGTGGGATCCCTGCAGGGGAGTGGAAGAGTGAGGACACCACCTGCAGGAGGAGCCCTCCCAGGGCCAGGGACACAGACAGGACTTCCTTTGGGCACACCTGCCCTGTGCATCCCCCTGGACTCTCCCCCCAGGCACACCTACCCTATGCAGTCCCTCTGGGCATGTGTGCCCTGTGTAGTCTCCCTGGGGGCCCCCAAGAGCATGACCTTGAGCTCACGACCTATGAAATAGAAAACGCTTCATTTCAGGTTTTTTGGTGAATGAGCCAGTCCAGGGTCACTTTCAGGGTATTTCCAGGTCTGACCTCTCCGAGAGCACTTACTCGCTTGCTCACGATCCTCATATCAATTCACTCTTTAGGATTAACATGTCCTTACCAATAACACCGATGAGCTCATGGGTTTCATGTGTCTGCTTTAAAAAATGCATTAAAATAAACCCAGTGACACACAACCCTGACTGAAGGCAGTGACAAATGCTGTACTGATGCATTCAGTCCTCAGCCCAGCCTGAGGAAGCAGCATTGCTGACCCCGAGGACTGCCGGGAAGTGGATTTGGGGACCTTCTGCATTGGGATCTCTTAAATGAACCAGGCTGCCTCCTTGACATGACCAGGCCCCACAGGAAGCCAGGTCCTGGGCCTCCGCTCCAGGGGCTCATAAACCTTGAGGGAGAGCACATGCAAGCAGCCCTCCCGTAGCCCCGCCCACCCCCTTTGAGTTCCTGCAGAACTACCCAAGAAAGCACTGATGATCCAGCCACGCTGAGCGCTGGCTGTGATCCTGCAGGGATGCAGCCTGAGCTGCAGCCAGACCTGTCACCAGCACGGCTGTCCAGGGAGCCCCTACCAAACCTCCTGGCCCTGCCAGGCCGAGGCTGCTGTGTGAACGGGCCTGCTGCTTGCATGCCAGAGCTGACACTTGCATGGACTCCAAGCTTCATTCACACCAGCCGAGGGTTGAAAACAGCTTAAGTTCACATTGCAGATAATTGGATGAAGAAGCTGTGGCCTATAATGGACTACTACTCAGCTATTAAAAAAAAATGATACCCTGCCATTTGCAACAATATGGATGGACCTAGATAAGATTATGCAAAACAGAATTAAGTCAAATAGAGAAAGACAAACATTGTAAAAGTTTCACTCACTCAAGAAAAAACCAATGAGCAAACAAAACACAACAAAGACAATCTCAGCCTATAAGAACAAAATATTGGTTGGCAGAAGGGAAGGGGGGGTAGGAGAATGGGGAAGTGGGGGCTTGGGGGCTCCCTGTATGAAAACTAGATTGTGACAAACACAGAGGATTTATATGACTGTACACCTAGTATCTAATTAATGTTATAAACAGTGTTAAGTTTAATAAAAAATAATTAAAAAAAGATTCAGGCACAATGAACATACTGCTTATCTGGTGATGCTCGAGGTCAGTCCTACCCATGTCTCCTCCTGCACAACCTTGGCCAACTGACCTCCCGAAGGAGGGGACTGCAGATGAGGGGGGCTTCCAGGGATGGCAGCTCTGAGCCAGTAGGGGCACTGGCGGTGTGTGAGACCCTCAGAGTGAGGGAGAGCAGGGAGGGGTAGGGAGGAGAAGCTGGCCTAAGGGCCACAGAGCTGTGGGGCTTCTTGCAGAGGTCGCTGGGGGAGGGCTCCAGCAGCGCCAGCACTCAGACCCGCACCCAGCAGCTTCCATCCTCTCTGGTGATTATATCTGATCTGAAACTTACAACAGGAAGCACCAGTGGTGGGAAAGACACACTGGGAGCTGGGAAAGGTGTGTGTGGAGGGGACAGGACGAGAAGGAGAGGCCTGCCTAAGGGTTGCAGAGTGGCTTTGCTGGGAGAAGAATGGGATAAGAGGAGAGCAACTGATCAATGGCACAAAGGCATAAGCCTGCCTGGATCAATACCATTGACTTTACACTCAGAAATTTCTCTGGGAGGAATTAATCCCGGGAGGGCACACCTGCCCAGGACAAGGAGGCTGACCACACCTCTGAGAGATGAAAATGAGGAGTCCCAGCAACAGGGCACTGGTTTAGCAAATTGGGGTCCCTCTCTTTAACAGTGTCTCTCTTCAGTTATTAGAAGAGCGCAGGAGATTTGGAGACTACCTGTCAGCTACTGAGTGGAAAAAGCCAGCCATAATTCAGGCAGTGCTTTGGATGAATGGATCTCTGCAACAAAAGCAAAGCAAAGCAAAGCAAAGCAAAGCAAAGCAAAGCAAAGCAAAGCAAAGCAAAGCAAAGCAAAGCAAAGCAAAGCAAAGCAAAGCAAAGCAAAGCAAAGCAAAGCAAAGCAAAACACCAAAAAACTACTCCAGGCACCCACAGAAAAAGTCCAGTACATTCAGTGACAACAGGGGTATCTCATCATTTAATGGGGTAGTGAGTGCCTTTAGTTTCTCCTTTATCTCTACATATCTAACTTTTTCTAAATGAGATTGCATTGCTTTTATAGAGAAGAATCAAGGAGTTTTTATTTTGGAAGAAAAGAAAAGGCAGGATGAGGAGAGGGCAGACAGTGATAGCAGTGGAGCAGAGGGTCACCTGGCGGGCGCTGAAGCAAAATCAGCTCCTGCCTGAACTGCACCATCTGTAGTTCTGAGAAAGCCAGCCATTCGCTAAAAAGCAGTGGCTGCAGAAGCCTCTCTCCAGGTACTTCCTAGTTTATGGCGATCATAACACATGGAGGCAAATAGGCACATTTGAGTTTGACAGGAAACAGGGCTGATTGATTGCAAGTCATTTGTCAAAGCAGAGGCTGGCGTCCAGGTGGCCCAGCTGCCACTTGCAGACACACAACAGCTTCCCTGCCACTTCTTCTCTAAAGTCAGCACCATTACCACTGCTCTTTGAGATAAGCACCAGGACCCAAAGCAATCAGAAGACAAACTGCCATTTTGGGGTTCAGACGGACACATGCACAGCAGTTTATAGTTTGCAGAATTCTTTCACAGATAGCATGGTCCCTGAGCCCTTAGTCCCTATCTCCAAGTTCAGAGGTAGGCCCCCACTGCTGGTTGCGCACTGATGGGGGCAGCCCAGGAAGTGGCTCCCGCCCAAGGGACCTGCAAGCCCACTCCCACAAGCAGGGCCTTCAGTGTCTCTTCTTTCAGCCTTAGTTTTGTTGTCTTTTTTTTTTTTTAACCTTTTTACTGTAGTGTAATATACACCTAAAATGCTCTCACAATTGAAGCAAACATACTGTGCACCCAGCACCTAGGTTGATACACACATTTATAGCTCCCCAGAGACCCAGCCAGGGCCTTGTCCCACTTACGGACCCCTGATTTCTATTGGAAAGAAAAATGAAGAATGATCACCATGCAGGAAACCACCGCTATTATATAAAGCTGTACTAGGCCGCACACAGAGGCATTGTATAGCAAGGGCGGGAAAGAGAAGATGAGGAGGGGCCTCGTGTGGCCATAGTGGGCAGCATACTCGGCCTGAGGGCCCTGCTCTGAGTCCCTGTAGGTGGTGGTCATGCGGTGAATGCCCTGGGAGACACCAGGTCCACTCAGCCTTGACCCCACCCCACAGCCACACAAAGAAATCAAGAGCATGGTAGTAACCATATGGGTAAATAGCAAGGCTTTTGTCTTTCCATTTAAACATCTTAAAAATGTAACTGACTTGTCATAGCAAAGATTACGCAGTATAGAGTTTGTAAGTAAGATGTAGAAATAAAACATAGGACAACATAGCACTGTGACAGTGCTTTGGACTGTGTCCCTCCCAGTAAGAAATGTTGAAGTTCTAGCCCCTTAAAATCTCAGATTGTGACATTATGGGTGTAAGGGTGACTGCAGGGGTACTTAGTTAAGAAGAAGCATGATAGAATATGTGTATAAGGATGGAAGTCCTAATAAGTCCCTGGCCTTTGGTAGAGAATCTGAATAGCTATTTCTCCAAAAAAGACACTCAGATGACCAGCAAGTACATGAAACGGTGTTCCACACCACTAATCATCAGAGAAATGCCAACCAAAACCACAGAAAGATACCACCTACTTGAGACAACAAGTGTGAAGAGGCTGTGGAGAAAAGGGGGCTCTGTACACTGCTGGTGGTGACCCTGTAAATTGGTGCAACCACCATGGAAAATAGTTTGGAGATTATTAAAAAAATTAAGGATAGAAATACCATATGACCCAGCTATCCCACTTCTGAGTATATATCTGCAGAATGCAAAAACAATAAATCGAATAGACACAGGCCTCCCCATGTTCCCTGCAACATTATTCTCAGCAGCGAGATACAGTGCTCCTCGGTGACTGCACGGATAAAGGCGACATTGCACGAGCACAGCTCTGTGTGGTCACAATGAGTCGGTCAACGACGGGTCGCATATGCATCAGTGGGCCCAACACGCTACATGCCAGGTAGCCGAGGGATGCAGTAGGCTGTCCCGTCTGGTCCTCGTGATTATGACATGCACACAAGATGAAATCATATAATGACACATTTCTCAGACTGTGCCCCTGTCATTAAATGGCAGATGACTATGTACAATGAACACTCATCCATAAAAAGATGAAATCTTGCCATTTGTGACAACAGGATGGGCCTTGAGGGGATTATGCTAAGTAAAATAAGTCAGATGGAGAAAGATAAATATGGTGTGATTTAACTCATATTTGGAGTATTGCCAAAACCAAACATGAGCAAATAAAGCAAAATCAGATTCACAGATACAGAGAACAGAAACATGGGGATGCTGATATCTGTTCAAATTAATGCTTTTGTATTTTTCAAATATATTTCAGATGTGGGTAGGTGGATCATGTGGCATTTTTATAAACATTGAGGAAAAGGGCTTGCAGGGAGGGAGAGGTGAGTAAAGGCGCCAGCCACATGGGACAAATGGAAGCCAGCCCTCCACAGCCAGCACGCTGCAGACACAGAGATGCCAGGCCACAACGTCGTCCACCCAAGACTTACAGAGTGTGTGAGCCAATTTTAGTTCAATACAAAAGAATAAATTACCAAAAAATGACCATTTGAAAGACAAAGACACTCTGGGAGAGCATTATGTGATGATGAAGGTGCAGAAAAGCACAAGAATGGCAGTCAAGGGATGTTATGGCTCCTGGTAAACCACCTGGAATCTTGGAAGAGGCAAGGACGAGCTCCCTATGGATTTCAGAGGAAGTAGAACACCTTGATTTTGGACTGTATGGGAATAATTTTGTTTGTTTTATTTATTTATTTTATTTTTTATTTTTTTTAATATTTTATTTCTTTTTTTTTTTTTTTGTTCAAGCTGGGGGACAGGCCAGAGGCGGGGGGCGGCGAGAGGGCTCACCAGACACAGAGTGGGGAGCAGAACAGGCAGATCAGAAATACACTGCTGAGGGGAGCAGCGGGCAAGGCAGGAGAGATCTGCCGCACCATGTGGGATTCTCCCTGGCTGGGCGTCGAACCTGTATTGGGCGTTGCCGACAGCTCCACAGCGCAGCGCTTAACCGCTGCACCACCAGGGAGGCCCTAATTTTGTTTGTTTTAAACTACCCCAGTTTGTGGTGCTTTGATATAGCAGTCCTAGGAAAAAAACTGAAGCACAAGGCTGAGGGGAGAATAGAAACGCACTGGCATGAGGGCCTCAGACTGTATGTGAAGTAGTGTAAGACCACTTGAAGGTAGACTGTGCGTGTTAAAGATGTTGTGGTGGGAAGAGTTCTAGAATGCCCTTCCCCATTCCATCCCCTGTAGTACACACCTTGTATAATCCCTTTGCCCTGAGTGTGAGTGGAACTCATGAACATGATAAGCAGCACTCCTGTGTTTTGGTTATATAGGAAAGGTGAAGATAGTTTGGCAAATTTAATAAAGATCCTTAATCAGTTGACTTTGGGGTAATCAAGAAGGAAATTATCCTGAGTGATCCTCTTCTAATTAGGTGAACCTTTTAAAAGAAAATCTGACAACACAGACTAATATCAGAGGTCGCTATGAGTTCATAGCTACAAGGAAATGAGTTCTGCCACTAGCTATGTGGACTTGGAAGGGTATTGGAAGCTGCTGACAAGACCGCTGCTCAACACTTGTGAGAGGACCCAGATAAACTGTACTGAGACCTTAATTCATGGAAACTCTAAAATAATAAAAGTGTGTTGTCTATATGCCAAGATTGTTTTAGACAGCAACAAAAGAAGTAATACAATGTGTATTATGACACCTACGTCATGCACTAAAATAACACAACAAAGGAGATAAATGGTATCTTAATAATACCCAATTAATCCAAGAGAAGTCAGAAAAAGAAGATAAAATGAACAAAGAAAACATGGAACAAACAAAAAATTAGTAAGGTGGTTGATTTCAATTCAATAATATCAAGTCACATGAAATGTAAATGGTATGAGCAACTCAATGGGCACAGATTTTCACATCAGATAAGAAAGCAAGAATCACATAAATGCTGTCTACAAATACCCTTTTTAAATGTGAAGACACAAATAGGCTAAAAGTAAAGATGAGAATAGAAAGTTGGTGTGTCTATAACACTGGTCAACAGTGAGATCATAACTGACTTAAAAAGGCCCTAATCTTGGTGTGCTGAACATGAATATAACCCTGAAAATTTTTTATTAGCTCTCGTTTTGAAGATATTTCATATAATTCATTTTATATGCTTCACTGTGTAAATTTATCCAGTAGGACTGCAATAACATCCTAAATCAGCCTAGAATGATGTGATACTGCATCGCATTGCATAATACCATCATGTACACATCATCCAGAGTTGATTGCATCATTTTCTGATGCAATGCAATACTACTGCCAGGCGGCTGCTGAAGTAAGCTGATGTCAGCAGTGCTATAAAGCCCTGTTGGAAAGGTTGAGCATTGAAAATATTTCAGACTTTGTGCAAGACAATTTAAGCTACTGTTCCATAGAACTGTTATTATTTTATCCATTTAGGCACAATCCAGAACAGTTATGCCTCGAAAGTACATTAATAGCATGGACAATTTCTGCTATTTTTGTGGGGAAGTGACATTTGCCAACCAGAAGGAAAGTATCACTTCTCAAGTGAAGAAGGCTTATCACCTTTACTTCAGATGCAAGGTGGTGACCAAGACAAGCCTTAGGCCCTGCATATTTGCTGTGCTCCATGTACATCACAGCTTACACAGTGGTTAAATGGCAAAAGACCATCAATGCTGTTTGTAGTCCCCATGGTGTGGAGAGAGCCAAGCAACCACATTAAAGACTGTTACTTCTTCTTGCTTCTTCCTCTTTCCAGCAGAATAACGAAGCAAAAGAAGTCGAGAATAGTCTACCCAAACATTCCTTCTGCATTGAGACCAGTTCCACATGGTGAGGGACTTCCTATTCCAGAAGCTCCAGCAGAATATTCTCTTGATTAATCTGATGAGAACAAGGGTGAGCCGACCTGTTCTTCTCCTGTTCCATCAGCATGCAGTGATCCAGATTTTCACTGTGGTGCTTCATCAACCCCACACAGACTAACACAGGAAGAACTCAGTGACTTGGTTCGTGATTTGGACTTATTCAAGAACAAGGCAGAATTGCTAAGATCAAGACTCCAACAATGGAATCTCTAGAAGAAGATGTCACAATACTTTATATTGAAAGTGCCACCAGCAGTTAGAACCTTTCTTCATAAAGGAAAGTACTCTGGTATTCTGTTCCGATATTGAGGGCCTCATGAAGGCCTTAGAAATCACTCATGACCCACAAGAATGGAGACAATTTCTAGACTCTTCGAAACTGAGTCTTAAGGCTGTGCTTTTGCACAATGGAAACCATCTTTCATCTATTCTATTCCTGAACAGCTATATAAGAGACAAACGAAGAAATCTAAGAGGTAGTCTATGACTTGATTTTTTACAGGTATTAACTGTAGGCCTATTACTATTGGAATGCATTTTGTGATGTAAACATCAATTTATTGCAGATTACAAAAAAACTAGAGCTAAAATTAGAATTTGACTGTCATATTCATGTTGAGCACATACAAATTGATAGGAAATGACTAATTTTATTTCAGTAACATGATTTTTGTAAAAATTTGCTGACCGGTGTAATTATGGTATATACTACAACAGAATATTATTTAGCCATAAAAAGGAATGAAGTATTGATACATACCACAACATGGATGAATCTTGAAAATATAAGTTAAAGAAACCAAATACAAAAGGTCACATTCCATTTATATGAAATATCCAGAATAGGTATAAAGTACTAGAACACAGATTGATGGCCACTAGAAACTAGGGAAGGGAGGTATGAGGAGCAACTACTTAAAGGGTATGGGATTTTATTTTGGGATCATGAAAATGTTTCAGAACTAGAGGTGGTGTTTACACAAACTTTGTAGTTTACCATGTTAATAAGCTAAAAAAGAAAAACCATGTGATAATCTCAAAGATGCAAAAAAGCATTTGACAAAGTCCAAAATCCATTCCTGATAAATCTAGCAGCCAACTAGGAATAGAAGGGAAGTTCCCCAATCTGATTAAGTGCTCCTATGAAAAACTTAAACAAAAGTGGAAACTGGGCCTCCTTGGTGGCCTAGGGGGTAAGTCTGAGCACTATCACCACCACTGCCTGAGTTTGATCCTGGGCCAGGGAGCTGACCCACATGGCAGAGCAGACCTCTCCTGTCTCATCTGCTGCTCCCCCCTTAGCAGTGTCTTTCAGCAAATCTCTCTGTTCTGCTCCCGAGTTTATCTCTGGTGAATCCTCTCACCTCTCACACCTTTGGCCTATACCCCAGTTCTTCTATGCAAAAATAAATAAATTTTTTTTAAAAAGTGGAAACCACAGTGAGATACCACTAGGTACCTATTGGAACAGCTAAGATAAAATGACTGAAAATACTAAATGTAGCGAGGTTGTAGGTCAAGCACAACTTCCATATCTCAAGTAGGAGTGCATAATGGCTCAATCACTTCAGAAAAGAATACAGCAATTTCTTTAAGAAATCAAATCTGAACTTACCATATAACCTAGCAATTCCTCTCATAAAAAATGAAAGTATATAACCACACAAGATTTGCATGTAAATGTTCATAGCAGCTTTTTTTCATAATAGTCCCAAAGCATAAATCATCCAATGTCCACCAGCAAGTGAATGGATACATGTATTAGCTTTTTTGTTGTTGTGTAACAAATACCGCAAAGTTAGTATACACTTACTCAAGTGTAAAGAAGCACATCTCTTAGTGTCTACGGGTCTGTATTCTAGAAATTTGGATGTCTCCTTTGCTCAGGGACTCAGTAAGTTTGCCATCTTGTGTGGACCTTGAAATCTGCTCCCAACCTCGTGTGTGTGTGTGTGTGTGTGTGTGTGTGTGTGTGTGTGTGTGTGTGACAGAATCAAATTCCTTAAAGTTGTAGGACGGAGGCTTTCAACTCTACAAGGCTACTTATCTTCTATTCAACATGGTCTTTTGCTTCTTTAAAGCCCAGAGAGAATCCCTTTCAGGCTTCAAATCTGTCTGATATCAGGGAAGACCCAGTCCCTCCTTTAGGGATTCACTTGATTTGGTCAGACACACCTAGGATATTAATAATGTTTATTAACTTAGTCAATTGACCAGTGACCTTAATTAGAGCTGCAAATCCCTTCTGCCATATAATATCATCTATTAATGTAAATCTTGCCATAATCAGAGGTCCCACTCACATCAAGGGGAAAGTTATTATCCAGGGCATGTACCAGTGAGCAGGAAGCTTGCAAGTTCTTAGACCACATAAGCAAATTATTTTCTAACCATACAGAAGGATACAATGAAAAGAAAGAAACTATTGTTATATACAACAACATTGGTATATACTTTACAATAAATATGCTGAAAGTAGCTAGATGGGTATATTTGCACTTTCATTGTGGTGATGGTTTCAAAAGTATTTACATGTTTACATGATATTTACTGTATGTCAATTATACATTTTAGAAAGTTTATAAAACCTGATATTAGATATGTTTATTGGAAAATATTTAAGTACAGCAGAATAACAGTTGAGTTGTTTTGTTAATGTTGTTTCATTATAATGTTAATAAGGAAAAAAAATTTTGCCTTGGAATGAAATAATATTATTTGAGGACCTGCTTTTCTTCTATATTGTTTTATATAAAGTCCGTTTTCGACTGTAATTTTTATGAAATCTAAATATAAATCAATTATTTCTGATGAAATATCAACTTTCAAATGGAGGTATGCTGTAAGCAAAAGATGTACATTTGGTTTTGAACATACTGAGAGAAAGGAATGTAAAATGCCATTAGTAACTTTTATACAGCTTGCATGTTAGAATGACATTTTGGATATATTGGATTAAATGAAACATACCGTAAATCTTAATTTCATCTTTTTATGTATCTATGAGAAGACTTCAAATTACTCATGGAACTGGCATAATATTTTTACTGGATGGTGCTGTGCTAGGTGGAATGAGCTGATTTGGAGCATTATGGGGGAAAGCAAGTGAAATGACATCAGGCGGAGACAGACAGACAAACCAAGAACACAGAACCCTCTATATAACAAATGTCTCCATTTAGAAAAATTGATGGGAAGCAAAACAAGTAAAAAGAAAGACCGGATAAAAGACTACTCTAAAAGAAAAGAGACTTAAGAGTTATAAAAATAAAATGTAATATGCAGAATGTGTAGAGCATGCTTAGATTCTCATGTGAACAAACCCACTACAAAAGCTATTTTGTAGCTGATTATGGATTGGCTATTAGATGATATTAAAAAATATTAATTTCATTAGGTGTCACAATGACATGGTGCTTAAGCAATCAAATCAATCAAATCGCTACTAGTTCAGAGTGGCATATTAGTGCCACAGTGCGGGGATGACAGGGTGTCTTGGATTTGCTCTGCTTCAAGAACCTAACAGGGCAGGAATACAGACAAAGGAAGATGGGCCATGAGCTGAGAGCATGAGACCCAAACTGAGTGGATAGTGGATCATGGACATTTTATTCTTTATATATTTATGCTTCTGAAATTTTCCACAAGAAATAAAAAAAAAAAAAAGAATGTCTGTGATTTTCTTTCTGAAAGTCCCACTGGGTCTGGCTGACTTCCGACCTTGGGCAGTGCTTCCTGCTTTGAAGAGTGGGAGCCCTGTGCCTTCCTCCCAGTCTGAGCCAGGGGTGAGGGAGCTGAGGAAGGGAGGCGGGCTTCCTTCTTAAGGTGAGCGGCAGCACCACTGCTCATGTTTATTACATGCAATGTGCATCTCTCAAGGACTCTGCCCAGGAAACTGATTATGACCCAGTAACCTAATTTGCTCCTCCTTCTTATGCCTGCTGTTTGCAAAACAGAAGTACATTATCCCCAGCAAACATTTCAGAACTGCAACAAACAGACACTTAAAGTCTTTTTCATCATCCAGAGTGCTAATACAATTTGGCTGCGTTCATGCAGAAACAGCTGTTTTCAAACTGCAGGCCACTGGGGGCCTGCCATTCGTGTCCCTGAACAGCTGTCACACACTCTGCCATCATCTCAGCCTCTGTAACCCTTTCTGCAACCCCCCTTGCATACGTTCATATGTTCACACCGAATGTGTGATGTTTTACTCTCAGGGGCTTGCCCAGTAGCCTGGTTGTCGGCACCCCTTAGCTGGGAGAGGCCCTGGAGTGGCCAGCACAGGGCACACAGTGACCGACAGGGCCACTGGCAGGCAGGGAAGACTGCAGTGGCCAAGTGTTTTTTGTGGAAACGCTTCACAAGTGTTGGCACCAGGGCTGCAAAGTATGGCTGACCTTCATTCACCAAGGATCACAGTTGGTGCTTCCTCCAATCTGTCCGCCAGGTCAGTCTGGTGTCTCAGTGGGCAGGGTGCTGACCTTGCCCTCCTGGCTCTGCTGCCCCCCTCTCCTGTGCGGTGATCTATCTACTGAGGTTCCTGGAAACCTGGAAATGGGTTGAGAAGGCCCAGTGCCCTCCTGCACTCCTTATGCCTGTGCCCCTGTGAGCAGCAGGGCTCCACTTGCTCATAGCCAGAGGTCACTGCCTTGCCAGGGTCTCCTAAAGGGGGGAGTGACCCCTTCTTTCTCCCTGCCCTCCTCTACACCATCACACTTAGGTGGCCTTCCAGAGTGATGGGGACAGGCACTAGGACCCCTCCTGGGAGTACCCCTTGAGCTCATTCCCTCCCTGGAAGTGAAATCAGGGACACTCAGACCCCTCCCAGGGCCTCCTGCAGGGAGGTATGCTGAGGACCACATGCTTTGATTGACTTGGTGTCTCCAAAGTGGGAGATGTGTTTCCAGAACACAGACCCGCATGAGAATGGGAGGAAGGTATGGGATGCATTTAAGAATTTAGCGTTCATCGAAAGTGATTTTGTTATTCAATACTTGTCACATCTAAGAGGATCTATAATATCTAAGAGGATCTATAATATACATGTTAGACCTGGAGGCCTGATTAGGCAGGGGCCTTTCACCTCCTTTTCACCCACGCATGCCATCCTCCCCATCTACCTCCTGCCAGCATCCCCACCGCTGGAATTAAAAAAAAAATCATTAATAAAAATATTTCATCTCAGAAACATGTATCCCATACAATTTATTGGATAGTTTGCTTGCTTTTAAGTTTTATAAAAATGGTCTCATTCTGTATATACACAGTTTTCTGTAACGACATTTTTCACTTAAATAATGATTTCGAAGATTACATTCATACCATGCTTCTTTTTTTTTTTTTAAAAAAAAGATTTATTTATTTATTTATGTATATGAGCTGGGGTGTAGGCCAGAGGCTGGGGTGGTGAGAGGATTCATCAGAGACAGAGTGGGGAGCACAACAGGTGGATCTACTGAAGTACACTGCTGAGGGGAGTAGCAGGCGAGGCAGGAGAGGTCTGCTGCTCACTGGCCAGGGATCAAACTCAAGCTGCAGTGGCTCTGGATAGCTTCATAGTGCTGCGCTTAACCTATTGACCACCAGGGAGCCCCCTTCCCTTCTTTTTAAAATTCAAGTGGCCCTGCATAATGTGAGTTTCAGGTGTGTGTCATTATAAATCAACAGTTCACTCTCAAAGTCCAAATCTACTCTTCACCAATTAGTCATCCCCTTTAACCTGATGTACTCCCAACCTTCCCTGTCCCCCCAGTAATAAGTAGGTCTTATAGTCTAAACGTTTCTGTTGTTGTTGTTTTATTTAGTTCATCCATTTGTTTGGTTTCTTTGTCTACCACGTATGAGTGAAATCATACAGTGTCTCTCTGTCGGATTGACTTCACTAGCATAACCCCTTCCAGTTCCATCTGTGTTGTTGCAAATGGCAGGTCATCTTTCCTGCAGCTGAGAGGTGTCCCAAAGCGGGCACCTCTGCAGCTCCTTCACCCTCTGCCAGTCCATCTCTTTTGGGCATCTGTGCCCAGGCCCTTTGTGAGTGCTCCACAACTTCCTTCCCATTCATCTGTGAGTGGAACTCAGGCTGGCTGCAACTGACTTTACCAAGAGCAAGGCTCACCCCTCTGGATGGATCATAAACAATGAGACAG
>PVIJ01009797.1:0-64521 GCA_004024925.1 Scalopus aquaticus
CACACACACACACACACACCCTCATGGGCACCCACGCTGCATCAGGCACCGCTGAGCGCTGGGCCTCTGTCTTTGGGCCTAAGCCCCAGCGGCTTAGGCCCAATGCTGGTGGAGACCAAGAAGCCGAGGAGACGCTGTAAGGGGAGAGGGGGACCCCCACGCTGGCCTGGGGCGTCTTCCTGCCCCGCACCGGGCTGGGATCTCCAGCAAGAGTTGGGGGCGGGGCGTGGGTAGCGGGGCAGAGGGAGAGGGGGCAGGAGAGGAGGGGTGCGGCTCAGGGTGGGTGCTGAGGGGACGACACACCTTGTCTTTGGGAATTTTAGAGGACACAGCCCCAGAAGGAAGCGGCCACACAAAGAGAGCCAGGAGACAGCAGGGGGAGGCTAATGCAACCTTTTAAAAAACAATAAATAATAGCGCCCGTGATAAATGCAGCCCCTCATCTGAATGGCGGCTGGAGAACTGGCCCCTTCTTTCTAATCACTTAATGACCCCCAAGAGGGCGGAGGGGGCTCACTCAGGGGTCCCCCTCCTCCTTCCCCTCTCGGGCACTGAGGTCTATAAAGAGAAACTCGCTCCTTAAAGAAGGTCATTTACAAACCCTCCTTAATGGAGGGCGGCAGCGCTCCCGGGTGACACCCTTCTGGTCGCGGACAAGGGTCATGAAAAAGGAATTGGCTCCGGAGGTCGGAGCACATGAGCTCGGCCGCGCGGCCCGCCCCGCCCCCACGCCTCTCCGCCGGAGCCCGCGGCTGGCACGCTCCGATGTATTTATTATTTCCCCCCATTGTCTCGGCCTCCCCCCCAGCCCGAGCCCCTTCGCTCCTCGGGGCCTCCCCCCTCCCAGCCACCCCTCCGGCCCGCCCTCCGCCTGCACCCAGCCTCTCTCATAATAGCATCCTTTTCACAGAGACAAATTGTCCGGCCGCAGGATGCACCTGAGGACTTTCGCCCCTTAACAAATGGTCTTTTAATTTTCTACCAGAAGGGCAGAGGGAAGGGGGGCTGAATCAATCACACATCCATCTTCATCATTGCTGCCGAGGGACTCTTTTTGCTGGCTGGCTGCCCCTGGGGAAGATGGGGTGAAGAGGGGGAAGGGGGGCGCCGTCGGAAGGGCCGTGGGGGAGGGGCAGCAGCAGGGAAGACGCTTGGAGGAGAAGCCCACCTCAGCCGCTCCCAGGGAGAACCCCCACCCCTGCCCTGCACACCCCGCCCGACACCCAGGGCCAGAGTCCCTGCTATTTTGACAAGTGGGGAAACTGAGGCCCACGTAGCCAGTGGCCTGAGAGAGAGGCAGAGACCGGAAAGTAATCCACGTCTCTTTGCCACTTCCTGCAAAGTCTTCGGAGTCAGAGACCGATTTTCCAATTCTGCCCGCCTTCCCCTACTGACTAGTTGCCTTAGAGACTCGTTATTTGCTCAGCCCAAAATTCTAACTTCTCATCTGTAAAACGGGGTCAAGAGCGTCGCCTCCGGAGGGTGGAATGGGGGCTAGGGGAGATAATCACAGCCGATTCGCAGGTCCCAGGCCCAGAGTGAGGTGAGGGGTTCCTAGCTTCGTAGTCCCTGAAGGCTCCCCTGCCAGGTTTTATATTTCAGTCCTCTATCAGGCCCTGCCCCCCCCTAAAAAATGGTGCCTGTACTTGGGAATTTGGTCTCCCTGCAGTCTGGAAGCGGCACCTGCTTTAAGGCCTATCTGTCCCTGCCTCGCCTCCTTTGCTGGGCTGCTCCCTGGCACTGGGCCTGTCTCAGAGATCACACGTCAGGGATCGCTCCGATTTTGGCCGAGGACTTCCTTGGCCATCCCACAAAACACTGCAGTAGCTCCATATTTTCTTTTTCCTGAGATTATGCTTCTACCTAATTTCTTACTTGTCTCAGAGACGCTTTTAGCATTATCCATGGGCCAAGTGTGGTTCTCAGCATATTTCAAGTACTGCTCATTTCATCTTTCTACCACCTGGGAGGTAGAGGAAGTTGTTTCCCATTTAACAGATGGAGAAACTGAGGCACCAGCTGGATGGAGTTAGAGTATCTACCTGGGAGACACCCCAAGAACAATGAGCACACCTGGAGCCCCAACTGGGACTTCTGCAGAAACCAGGGCTCTTTGGAGAAATGGCTGGAGCCCCAGGGCTGGAGCAGGGAAGATCGGGGGAGTCTGAAATACCTGCCTGTGTCAGATTATGTTCAAAGTAGGTGCATCCTACCGGTCCAGGAGATGGGTCCAGGAGCCAGCTTGGAGGCCTCCCATTGGCCAACTCTAGGACCGTTTGAGCATCAGAATAAATAGTGATAGTAAAGGGGTATTACCCATTGAGTATGGAGTCTATGAGTTCAGGATAATATGATGAATAAATAAATGAGTGAATGAGTAAGGAATTTTCTTTGTATAATAGAAAGCCAACTAATAAATGTAGAAGGAAGGCTGGAATTAGAAAATCTGCATCTGGTGGCACAAGGGGTTAAGTCTCAACCTATGAAGCTGTCAGCAGCCACTGCAGCACTAATTCGAGCCTCAGCCAGGGAGCTTCCCACATAGCACAGCAGACCTCTCCTGCCTCCCCACTGCTCCCCTCAGCAGTGTACTTCAGTCGATCCGTCTGTTCTGCTCCCCACTCTGTGTCTGGTGAATCCTCTTCCCCTCCCCCCTCACTTCTGGCCTACACCCCGGCTTTTGTATGCATAAATAAATAAATCTTTTTTAAAAAAAGAAAAGAAAATCTGCACTTGGGAGTTATCATCATGGCTATTGATTCAGGCACGATCATCCGAGGCTCGAGTCTGCAGGTGACCACATCATCTCAAAGCATCGCCCGCTATGTCTCTCTTCACTGCAAGGGAAAACTGTACATGTACAATGTACAGTGGAAAACCTGGCAGATACCACCTGAAGCAAGGGCTCAAAGTCGGCGTCCCTGGGAAGGGCACAGATCGGTTCCGGGCCCCCCCCACCCCCCGGTACAGCGCAGATATGAACACGGCTGCGCCTACCGAGAATCCCTGCAGGACACACAACCTGGACTAAATCATAAAGCAACATCAGATGCTCTCAGACCAGGGACATCTTGCAGATCTCACATCTGGGTCTTGCATCTGGATGCTTCAAAAACCTCCGTATCTTGAAACCCAGGCGGAGGAACTGATTTCAGATTAAAGGAGGCTAAAGAGATGTGTCACTGAGTGCAGTGCTGCGTCCAGGAATTTCTTCCCCAATGAAGGACATTATCAGGGACAAACGGGGAGCTCTAAACAGGGCTTAGATAACGGTGATATGATTGTATTCATGTTAATATCCTGATTTTGGTCATTGTACTGTGGTTATGTAATCAGATGTCTTTGTTTCTTAGAAAACAAACATCAAAGCCCTTGAGGGATAAGGGGGCCATTTCTGCCCCCTTTGTTTCAAAAAGGTTCACTTACCAAAAAAAAAAAAAAAAAAGAGTAAGCAAGCAAATGTTAGCATTGAAGGTTATACAGAAGTTTTGTAGTCATTTTTCAAGTTTCCTGTATGTGATATTTTTAAAATGAAGGAGAACAAAAAGAAACAGCCCAGAGAGGTTGAAGTTCTCACGCAGGGTCACACAGCTAGTAAGTGGACAAACTAGGGTTGGCACTCGGCAGCCCTGCTCTGGGACACCCGCCACCCCCTCCCCTACCCCCTCTCCTCCCTCCCATGACAGCCAAGCAGCTCCAAGTCCCAAGGACACAAAATGCTTTTGCTTTTGCTTTTCATTGCTGCTGCACACAACTGTATTCCCCACACTTAGGACAATGCTTGGCACACAGCAGGTGCTCAATAATTGTTGAGCTGTGCTGACAGGTAAGTTAAGGCACCCAGAGTCCCACAGCTAGGATGAGTGGATCTTGGACTTGGTCAGGTTTGGGGGGACCCCCATGTAGTTTCTCATACCTGCTGCAGCAAAGACCCCCCCCCCTCCAACCTCTGTGTCTGCAGACTCAGAGGTCTGTAGAACCCTGCAGGAGGCTCACAGCACCCCCATCCAGCCTTCTCTTTCTGTGTGCTGGAAAGAGGAGGGAAAAACCCCAATCTCCATTTTCCCTGATCGAAGGGCCACAGAGCTGGCCCTAATGAGCGGTGCGGGCTTGCCCAGCGTGCTGGGGACCGTGAACAGGAAACGCAGGTCTTAGATCCAGCGCAGCCTTCAGAAAGCCCAGCTGCGGGAGGGTTGCCTCAACCCCTGGCGGGGAGAGGGGTGGGAAAAACGCTGATTTCCTCTCCCTGCCCCCTCCTCCCTTCCCCCAAATCCATCCCCTGAGGGAAGGCTGGGAGCCCTGGGAGGGCCGCCTCCCCCTCCACAGAGGGAACCGAGGGAGAAGGTTAATTAGATGTTTGCATCCAATTTACGTCTTGTTTGTGGAAGCTTGGGTTCAGCTGCAGCCCTCACGCGTCTCCAAGTGACTTCACAGCTCCAGAACTGGTTAGCCCAGGTCAAAATGCACCCATTATCATTTTATCACTGCCTCTTCCTCTATAATTACAGAGCTCTGCTTCCCCACACACACTGTCCTGTGTTGTTTCAGTACCCCCCTCCCCCTGGGGGGCACCCACTGGGAAGGATGAAACCTGGGGAAATCCGTGAGTCCAGGCCGAATACAGGCACCTGGCTTCTCTGGGTTGGACTCAAAGCTGGGGCCCCTGGGGGAAAGCCTGGGGGGAGGCCAAGGGGGACTCCCACACCACTGGCTGCCTGACCAGAGGTTAGAGGCCCCTTAGAGCCCTTAGAGGCCCCTACCTGGCAAACTCAGAGGCAAGGTAATTAAGGCAAATGAGCCATGTTGGAGAGTGTGAGGTAATAGGGAGTGGAGGAGACTGTGACTAATGAGAGCACAGCCCCACTAAAGGGGGCGCTATTCCTCCTCAGTGACCAATGGACAGCTGTTGATTGACAGGTGGGCCACTCTCTGACTTTGGGGAAGTGGGATGGGGCCTGATGGGCAGGAGGAGGTGGTCTGGCTATTTGTCCAGATAGACACATAGCCCGAAACTGGCAACTACCAAAAACTCGTGAACAATAGAATCGGTAAGACAAGTCAGCTAAAAAACAATGGACAACCACACATCCAACATGGAACTTGGGGAGCTCCAACTCCCAGAGCACCAGAGCCTCCTTATTTGAAGAGGGGGGAACAGTTGAATCTTACATCCTTGATGTTGAGTGAAAGAAGCCAGAGGGGCACATGTCCCCCAGAAGAAGAGCCACGCCAATGGCAGGTTTCCTCTCTCTTGACCCATTTGTGCCACACACAGCGGCTGGCACACAGTAGGTGCTCAATATGTGTTTGTTGAATGAATGAATGAGCAAGAGACCTCGAGAAGCATGTTCCAAGATAGGGTTGTTGAAAGACATTAATGGTGTGTTTGCCCTGTTCCTGCAGGAATCCAACTCCAGACCTGCTCCCCCACCCCCTGCGCCCCACCCCCCTCACCTCCACACCCTCCCACCTCTACCCCCTGCCAGCTTCCTTCACACTGAGTCCCTCAGCCAGGCCTGCTGTGACCTGTCAGTCACTCTAAGTCCTGCAGGCAAGGCCCACTGGCGGCCAGATGGAGCCCTCCAAACTCATTCCACTTATCAGAGCGGCCCCACCCAGGGGAGCGGCCCCACCCAGGGGTGGGGGCCCTCTGGGAAGAGGGGCAGTCCGGTTTATTAACCCCTTCACCCCTGCCTGGCCCATCAAGGGAGTACTGGGCTTTGGGAAGCAAATCAAGGGGGTTGTTATGAAGGAGGAATGCTCCTCCTTTCTGCGGTTGGGAAGACACCATGTCCTCTCCTTGGGTGGCTGGGACCCCGACACCTCAAGAAGAAAAAGGCAGCTCTGCTTTCTTCTGCAAGGAGGTCTGGGGCGGGAAAGGAGGGAGATACTGAACAGTAACTGCCCACACCAACTTCCAGAGCCCAGAGTCTCCGTATTTGCAGAGAGGGAAACTGAGGCTCAGAGAGAGGAATGTCAGAGGTCACCAGGTAGTCCTGAGTTCACAGCCAAGTGTCTTGTCTCCTCCCCTAAGGCAGAGTTCCCACCATTCAAGGGCCCATTCTACTGTCGCTCCCAGCCCACCCCCAGCCCTGCAGGGGTCACAAGGACCAGAGTCCCTCTCTTTCTGGGATGTGGGGAAAGGAGCTTGGAGAAGAGAGAGCTAGAAGAGGAAGATGGTGCTACTTGTCCTGACTTCTCCAGGTGTTCAGGACTCTGTACAAAGATACAGAATTCCTCTCTGCCCTGCCCTCAGTTTCCCCCTGCCAACCTTTGGCTCCAGTGGAGCCATCCCTGACTATTGTGTGAAGCGGAGATTGGAAGGAAGGAGAGGAAGATGAGGTCGGTTGGGAGGGATGAGTGGGTGGCTTGGCCTGGGGCAGTCGGGGCAGCACTGGGGCTCCCACACTGCATGCCCCCTGGGACACTTCTGTCACCCCGTGCCTTTCCGAAGCACTAGAGCAGAGCCCCGAGAAGGGCTGACGCAGAAGCTTCATCTTCCGAGCAAGGGTAACTCTCACAAGTCCCTGCAGCTGCTACCCTGAGCCCCTCCCTAAGTGACAGGTGGGTGAGTGGGTGGGTGGACATGGGGCCTGCGCTAGAACTGGTCAGTTCACATGGCATCAACCCCACCCCCTAACTCGGGTGGGGGAGATCAGAAAGTCTCTCCGTGGAAGAAGGCAAGAAAGAAGGAAGGGAGGGAGGGGGTCCTAATTGCTTCGTACAACACTATAATAGCAGGACTATTTGCAGGAGATTAAAATCCAATTCATAATGGGGTGTAATAATTTCACCATCGCTGGGCTAGCTGCTGGGCCGGAGCTCCTAAGCCCCTGAAAGGCAGCAACTCAGCCTCGGGCCCAAGATGCCTGGCTAGTCCATTGGCCTTTTGGCCCTGGGTGGGCTGAAGACCTAGAAACCCCCCTGACTGGGGTTGGCGGTGGCCCTTCATTCTGTTTCCACTCATTCATCCCAGTGTCTCTGAGTGCCGGCATAAGGCCGGCTCCTGTGGCAGGGGCTGGGGCGCGCAGCCCCTGCCCTCAGAGGGCTTCCAGTCTCTTGGGAGAACTCGATGGAAAGCAGTCAGGTGAAGAAAAATAATAGCCAGTGATAAGGCTCCTGTGGGGTCCCAGGCAGGGAAGACCCTGGGACAGAGGGGGGCTTGTCAAACCTCCTCCCTCCCCCAGACATCACTTAACAATGTCGCTGTCAAAAAATATTACCTTGAAGCCCTAGCCCACGATCCCTCAGAATGTGACCTTATTTGGAAACAGGGTCTTTATAGAAGTGGCTGAGTGAATGTGAGGCCCCGGCGGTGGTCCCTAACCCAGCATGACCAGTGGGCAGCTGGTCCCACGTTGGTGGGGGCCAGTATGGAGACCTACCCAGGACAGACAAGGAGCAGAAGCCTCAGGAGGTAAAATAGAAAGTTTCAGGCCTCCAGCCAAAGAACTCAGTGACTATAGATTGAGAGGCATATAAGGTAGTGGTTAAACACAGAGCCTGCCTGGGTTCGAATCCAGCTCCACCCCTCACGAGCTGAGTAACCCTGGGCAAGTTACTTAACCTTTCTGTGCCTCCATTTTCCCATCTAAAAATGGAAAGGGGGCCTCCCTGGTGGCGCAGTGGTTGAGCGCTGGGCTGTGGAGCTGTCGGCAGCAGCGATGCGGGTTCGACGCCCAGCCAGGGAGAATCCCACATGGCGCAACAGACCTCTCCTGCCTCGCCTGCTGCTCCCCTCAGCAGTGTATTTCTGATCTGCCTGTTCTGCTCCCCACTCTGTCTCTGGTGAACCCTCTCGCCGCCCCACACCTCTGGCCTGTACTCCAGCTTGAATAAATAAATCTTTAAAAATATATATATATATATAAAAAATAAAAATGGAAAGGATAATACCAACTTCACATTGCTGTGGAAAATAAGTGAATGCATGGAGAACACAAAGCATAGTGTTTGGTGCAAAATATATGTCATCTGAGTGGCAAATACGTGTGAGGTATAGATATATGCTAGATAGATAGATAGATAGATAGATAGATAGATAGACAGACAGACAGATAGATAGACAGACATGGATGGATGGATAAGGGTGGGTGGGTAGATAGGTAGGTAAGTAGGTAGGTAGATAGATAGACAGACAGACAGGGATGGATGGATGGATGGATGTGTGGATGGATGGGTGGACGGACAAGGCGACAGACAGCGCATTCCTTTCATGCAGTCCTTTTGGGCAGCCCCTTCCTTGCTGAGCACCATGACATGACTCCATGGGCCACTGTTGGGACATCCTTCAGCTATAGTTTGGGAAGGGCAGCTCTGCTCCGAACTGAGGCACATTCCACCATCTGGGAGTGGAAGCACGGTGAGCTTTGGCTGGGAGGGAGCCTAGAATCCTGTTGACAGCCCAATGAGCAAAGAGACAGATGGTGACAAAAGACCTGACCAATTTATCGGGTCCCAGTCACAAAGTGCTTTCAGGGAGTAACAGGTTGAAGATCAATAGAGAATGGGAAAGGGAGTGGTTTAAAAATAGCTTAGTGGGAAGGGGATTAGAGGGGACAGCAAAGGAGGGAGGGGAGAGCTCTCTGGCCTGGCAGGAGGGGAGTAAGGAGGCAACTTTTAGACCCCATGCAGATCTGGGTGGGCTGTAGATCCTGGATATGGCTCCAGGAAACCAGCCCCAATCCCAGCACCTGTCGGGGACTTCGTTCAGTTTCAGGGACTGGAAATTACCCTGGGGCTTTGTCTAAAAACTCTGGACTTATCCAAGAGGAGCCTGAATGGCAAAGGTGGGAATAATTGTAACATTTGACTAATAATAATGACTCACATCTACCAGAGGGCTTTATCTGGTGTATGAGTTTCCTAGGCCTGTTCTGACAAATCAGTACAAACTCAGTGACTTAAAATGTACCTTCTGTAGGTCAGATATATGACAAAGTTTCACCAGGCTAAAATCAAGGCTGCATTCATTCTGAAGGTTCTAGGAAAGAATCCAACTGCTCCTTGCCTTTTCTAGCATCTAAAAGCCACCTGCATTCCTTGGCTTGTAGCCTCCTCCTTTTTGAAAGCCAGTAGTGTACCATCTTCTGTCTCTTTCTCTCTCTCTTCCTTCCCCTCTCCCTCATTTCTGCTTTCATTGTCAATTCTCCTACCCTAACCTTCCTGCCTCTCTCTTCTGAGGCCCTTTGTGATGACCTTGAACCCACATTATATAACCCAGGATCAAGATCCTTAACTCAAAATCCCTATATCAAGATCCTTAACTTAATCACATGTGCCAAGTCCCTTTGGTCATGTAAATTAGTATAAAAACAAGTTCCAGGGATTAAAATATGTACATTTTTTCCTTCATTTCCTCACACTTAGATTGATTCATTTCACACTGGCAGTGCCCTTACAAGACAAGGATCTCTATCCTCCCCATTTTATATAACAGAAAACTGAGGTTCTGCGAGGCATTCGACTTATCCAACATCATGTTCCAGGAAAATAGACTCTTGCTTTCTCTGACCTGAACTTAGGAAGGTAAGCCCCTGGATCCAGCTATGCCTGAAGGAGTATAGCTACAACTTTTCAGTTCACTAACTGATAAACTTTCTTTAATGGCTCAAGTCAGTCAAGTTGGAGTTCCCGTCACTTGTAACCAAGAGAGTTCTGGAAGATGTGGAAGAGAGAAGATAGAGGGATCCACTTCCACAAGGGTCTAGGATTGCCCATGGTTATAATGTACAACTACTTAGCCAGCTAAATAGTCTGATTTTTAAAAACTAAGTCTCATATTTATTACACAAATACATTTGGAATTCCAGCTGGGTGTCAAATAGTGTTCCCGGCCAGGGGTTAGCAAGCTTTTTCTGAAAAAGACCAGATAGTAAATTCTTGGCTTTGCACACCCTCCCGTACCTTTTGCAACCTCTTAACTCTGCATCTACAGAACAAAAGCAGCCATGGGCAGTACAGAAATGAAGGGACATGGCTGTGTTCTAATACGGTGTTATTCACAAAGATGGGCTACCAGCTACCTTTGTCCAAGGGCTATCATCTGCTGACCCTCTTCTGGGTAATTAAAATATAGCCACAAGCATGTCATTCAAAGCCCCTGGCCTCACAGAGCTCCCATTCTAGGGCAAGAAACAGACAATGAGCAAATAAATAACTGTGGAGAACGTCGAGAGGTTGAGAGTGCCGTGAAGAGAAATGAAACTGGATGAAGAACAGGGGTGTTTTTGTGGGGCCATCAAGGAAGGCTCTAAGCAGGGGCTCCGAGACCTGAAGGGTGAAGAGGAAGCCTCAGCTGGGCAGAGGCAGAAAGAGCAAAGCAGGCAGAAGGAACATGGGGTGCGAAGCCCCGGGCCATGCCTGGGGGGTTTGACAAACAGAAGGAGGCTGTGGCTGGAGCTGAGTGAGGGAGAGGCAGGGCGTGAGGACAGTGACACAGGGGCACTGTGGAGGATCTTTGGGGTCTTCCACTTCAAGGGGGGACAATCTGAGGCTTGGGGACAGAAGCGTGACAGAATCAGGCTTACGCTTTGCAATAGCCCGGGCTGCTGGGCGCAGAATGGACTGAAACACAAGGCGCAAGGAGCGCACGGGACATGGCCATAGTGAGGGGGCCGTGGACCAGGGGCAGCAGAGGTGAGGTGTGAGGGGGCCAGATAGATGCTGAAGGTCAAACGACAGCACCGTCTGATAGACGCCACCCTGACCCCGGCCTCACTCTCCATCACCTTCTGCAGCAGCTCCCACCCACCCTCACAACAGCGAAAACAGCTGTCAAGACTTCTTTCTTTCTGAGCAAGAAAAAAAAAAGCCAACAATCTATTAACTCATCAATACAGAAGCCCGCCAATCTGTCCATCACCGGCTCCCGTCGATAACTCCATCTCGGGGCTGACAAGGCGGGAGAGAAGAGAGGAAAATGAAATATTTATAATTTCTTAAGGGACGAAGCCCTTCCCCAAGGTGATGTTCTCTGTTTCAAGCACATTAAGATTTCCATCGCCAAACAGGCTCCCTGAGGTCCACTCCCACATCGGCAGGGCAGAAACACCCGAGGGGAGGGGAAGTCCTAAAAAGCATCTGGAAGCCGCGTCTGTCTGCCTTGTGGATGAGGCGTTGGCCTCCTGGAAGCCACATTCTTCGGTATCAGGCTAGACTTTGAGGTCAAACTCAGGTCTCCATCACCAGCTCCCTGTGGGACCAGAGGCTACTTACCCTCTCCAGCCTCAGTTTCCCACCTGCCTCAGAAGCTCATTCTGATTATGAAGTGAGACAATGCCCATGAGGCCCTGAGCACCCAGTGTGGTGATTGAGTGTGACTGGGTGCCCATTAGATGGGCATCTTGATGGTAGGACTCAGCCATGGGAACTGCAGCTTCCTGAAGGGTCTGCTCCCCAGGGCCAGACTGAAGGCAGCAGCTGCCCAGAACCTGAGTTCATCATGGCAAATCATAAAGGTGCAAAAGAGAAAGGTAAACCCCACTAAAAGTCTTTGTGTCACATTTCCTTGTTCAAATCACATGGCCAAGGTCAAAGCTGAAAGACAGGGCAGTTCACGCCTCCACACTGAAGACACGGCAAAGGTGGAAAATTGTAATGCCATAACAGGAGGGGGTAAGGCATTGGGAGCAATGATTTATTCTATCACAACTCCCCACTCGCAATTTCCCTTTCCTCCCCACAATAGGCATCTACTGTGTGCATGTCCAATAAATAGATACATACATGCACACAACCTACACATGGATATATAGACACGTCAAGAGATGTACACATTTACAGTCATCAAATTTTAAGTATTTTATATTTTATTACTTACAATAAAATAGCATTTTAAATGTTATTAAGGCTAATTTACATTCAATAAAATCATACACTTGCTTTAAGTGTCTAGTTTCATAAGTTTTCATGAAGCTATACCTTCATGTAACCTCCACAACCAAGACAGAGAACATTTTCACCACCCCAGAAAGAAACTCCTTGGACCTCTTTGGAATCCACTCCATTGCCTCTGCCTCCAGCTTTCTACCCCTACAGGTTAATTATACCTGTCCCCAGCGTTCATATAAATGGAGTCTGTCCAGATGCACACTGGATTCTTCTACCTAGTATGATGCTTTTGAGATTTATCTGTGCTGTGTCTTGAGTCAGCAGTCTATTCCTTTACATTGCTGAGTAGTACTCCACCGTACGAATGTGGCACTCTTTATTAACCCTCAACTGTTGACAGATTATAGTATTTTGTTTCATTTGCATAAACAATATGTTTTTACACATCTTACTCTGTGTCTGACTTTTTCACATGAACTATTTTATGCCTCAGGTTGCTCTGTGGACGTCTTGTTTGCTACGCCATCATCCTTACCTTCCTTCCCTTCATTTTCTTGATCCATTTACCTAATGAAGGACAGTCAGTTTGTCCCCCTTTGCTATTCCTTTCATTATTCTTGTAAGCAGCTCTCTTGGGTTTATAATAACCAAGAAGTGGATTTCTGGGCCATGATGTATGCATACATCTCACATCACAAAATAGTAACAAACTGCTCCTCAAAGCAGCTGCCCAGGCTGCACTGGGGCTTTTGTTTCCCACTTGCCACCCGCTCTTGATCTTTCCCAACTTTCTGGTTCTTACCCATTGGGCAGCAATACCTTTCCTGTCAGTTGGGTTTTATCATGTATTTCTCAGATTTCTAGTGATTCTTATCTAGCATTCTTATCCAGACTTTCCGTCGATGTAATGAGTTGGGCAGCTTTCTTTTTTCTTTTTTCTGCAAAAACTCATACAAGAATTATCTGTTTCTTAAGATTTGTAGAACTCACCTGTGAGACCACCTGAGTTTGGTGCTTTTTTTTTCGTGGCAGTATGAGGCCTTCACACATCCTGTATTTTGGGAAAACCTAAGTGCCACAAAACAGGTGAGTAGAACAAGATGTGGTATACATACACAATGGAATACTACTCAGCAATCAAAAAGACAAACTCATGCCATTGGCAGTAACTTGGGTGGAGATGAGAGGGTGATGCTCAGTGCAATAAGCCAGAAGGAGAAAGACAAATACTGGATGGTGTCACTTATATGTGAAACATAGAGAAACCAAAGGGTCAAAGATAAATTTTAAAATGAATCCTTGAAAGCTGACATAGGTCTGGGGCATCTTGGAGGGGAGGAGGAGGGAGAGGGGGAAGCTTGGTTACCACACCTGAGGGGAGAAATCCTAGACTCTCAATATTAACAAGGATGCAAAACAACGGTCCTTCATTTGAAAAATAGAAAAATAAATAATACAGAAATTAAATAAATACATCCCATGTTTTCCTCTTTCTAGGGAAGATGGCTTTAGTGTCTGGATGTCTTCAGTGCCACCTATGACACACAGGGGCCAAAGAAGACACTTCTGCAATCAGACAGGGGAGGGGGAGGAGTGGAGGGGCAGACACTGAGCCCAGGGCTGGAGGCAGGTGCTGTAAGTGTGGGCTGGGGATCTCCTTTGTGATCTTGGTCTTCTTGCACACATACCTCTTGTGTATGCCCATGTATGTTACCCAATGGACATGCGTGCAGATGACACATGTATATTCCCAAAGCTGCTCTTAGGTGCACACCTGCCTGTCCCTTTTACCAGGGCCTTTGTGGACAAGCTGTGTGGAGCCTGGGGGTGTGCATTGTGCAACTGATCATTGACTACCACTTCCATCCCGCTATATTTGATGCATTTGTATCTATTGTGTTATTGGTAAAGACGGCAGCAGGATAGGGGTGCCTGTGTGTGCTGGAAGGTTATTACCCAGCGCGAGCATTATTACGTGATCTGAGGACCTCATTATGTAGGTTTATTTGTTAAACAAAACCCACGCACCGAATGTGTTTGTGCACACACATGTGTGCGTTCGTATGCGTGTAGGAGGGTTTCACCCTGGCGTCTATTTCCACCGACCACACATCACATTTGCATGTCGGTGTCTGTTTGTTGCACCCACACAGCCTCCCCTGCCCCCTCCCCGAGCCTGTTTGTAAAGACACCCGGCATAATGTGGATGTGTGTGTGAATGTGTGTGTGTGTGAATGTGTGTGTGTTGGCCTTTTATTTTGCTCACTGTTCTGTGACAACAGAATGCTTTCCCCCGCTTACCTCCTCTTCCACATTGCAATCCTTTGGGGGATATCAAGGGCAAGCCAGAGAAGGGTTACCTGGAGAAAAGGGTTGCTAAGCAACCAAACACCACCACCCCCGAGCACCACCAACCCAAAACTCCGTTCCAGGCCTGCAACCAGATTAGCATATTAATGAGGCTGTAATTTCCCCCGAATTGTCTGCTGTACACACTCAACTCACAGCACACTGGCCCAGGAGTTTGCTATGCAAATAAACTGGTTTTACAGACTGCGACTTAATTAACTCATCAAGTTCATCCTCCTAACAGAAAAGGCAGACGAACTACAGATTAATGAACCTGTGTTTGCTCGCCCCTCTCTCTCTCCCCTGCCACCGCAAGCCGCCTTTCTGTTTTTATGGCCCATTTCTCTTCCTTCTCCCCACCCAAACCTGGTAGCTCCTGAAACCCACCTGGGGTTCTTCTTCACCTTCCTCTGGCATCCTCAGGCTCCAATCTGAGCCTGGGGACCCCTGTGCCTCCCCTACCTCTCCTTTCTCACCCCAACCTGCCCAGGCCCTGCTCCAGAGACCTAGCAGGCTGCAAGCGGATGGGAAGGCAGAGGGCTGGAAATAGGGACGCTGTTCCTTTAACAAGAGGAGAGCACCGGCTTTATTTTTGACACACGATTCATAGTTTAGCCCCAGCCCTGATATTCAATCAGCTGAATACAGGCTCTGGAAGAAGAGGCATTCTCCCTGCCTGCGTGTTAATTAGAAACGCCAGTCCTGGCGGCGGCCCACACTAATCAACTTTCTCCACGTTTTGATGGAAGACGCACACCCAGGAGGGGTCCTGAAACTCTGGGTGGAGAAGTTGGAAATGCCCCGATGCAAGAAGTCTCTTAGGAGGAAGAGACGTTGACCACTGGGCCATTTCACCTTCTACCCCTCTCCATATCCCCCTGGGTCTGCCCCTTACTGAAGCCTGGGGGGCCATCACCTCCTCCAGGAAGCCTTCTCTGCTTTGGTGAAATTCAGCGGCTGGATCTGAACCTGGGGAAGGGAGCCCTGTGGTGGAAGATCAAGACATTTGCCAGCCCCATCCCTGACCCCCACCCAAGAAGGAACTTCTCCGTAAACAGCAGCTCTGATGAGCTGCCTAGTAACTTCCTTCCCCCTCCCCCGATGCCCTGTTATTATTTCTCCCTTGGATTATTGCACCCATAGCCTATATCAGCTCTCCCTCCCTGCTGTCTTATTTTCTCCCAGCCAGCTTTCTCTGTGCCAGCAGAGAAATAAACCACGTCTCTCCCCTGCTCAAACATCTTCCATGACTCCCTATGGCCTCCAGGACAAAGTCCAAAAGTAGCCTGACGTTCAAGGCCATGGCGATCTGGCATTACCTAATCTGCCCAGGTCTCCTAGCACCCTCCATGAGTGTAAGAATCACCTGAGGCCTTTGTTAAAATACAGTTTCCTGCCCATGCCCCTTGCTTCTGCAGGTCTGGAGTGGGCCCAGGAACCTGCATTCCAGAGAGCAACCTGAAGCCATTATGTGAGCACCAACGCACATGGCTCACCTTCTTCTAGGCTGGAATTCGCTCTCGCCTCCACCTCATTCAACCTGCCTGCAGAGGCACGTCCTTAGCCCTGATTCTGCAAGTGCACCTGGGCGCCTCCTGCCCTGCACCCCTTCCACTAGCCTGTTAGGGACGCTGCCTGAACAGTAGTAAGGGGGAGTCCTTCCCCAGGACACCCCAGCCATGAGTCCTCTCCTTCTCTTTAGCTGTGGGCAGCAGGTGCCCGCCCAATCCTTGGGACAATTGCTTGATGGGCTGGTACAAAGGGGCTTTGGGCATTTTTCACTTCTTTCAAAGCCAGACGCTGTTTGGAAATTTGGGAGGAAAAAAATTCTCCCAAACAGTTGCTCTTATTGTCAGACCATACAGCTCTTGAGTATGAATGAATAAGACCGTGACTTTTAAAATCCAACTTCCTGGGTCTGACCACTTCCCATCTCACCCCCACTTGCTGTGTGACCTTAGGGGAGTGACTCCCCCAGTCTGGGCCTCAGCTTCTCTACATGCAAAAGAGGAATAATGATAGTACACACTTCACAGAAGTGGAAATGTGATTTTAAATCATCTACAGAAAGTACTTGAGACACCCAGTTCACGGTCGATTACTGTGGCCGTTGTGGTTAACAGCACGCTGGGCGCATCTGCTGGTCAGAAGCCAGGGGGGCAGGGGGGCTCCCTGGTGGTGCAAGGGGTTAAGTCTCAGCACTATGGAGCTATCCCCAGCCACTGCAGCACGAGTTCGACCCCCGGCCAGGGAGTTTCCCACATGGACAGCAGACCTCTCCTGTCTCCCCGCTGCTCCCCGCAGCACTGGATTTCAGTAGATCCGCCTGTTCTGCTCCCCTCTGTGTCTCTGGTGAATCCTCTTACCCCATGTACCTCTGGCCTGCACCCCAGTTCTTGTATGCATAAATAAATAAATCTTTAAAAAAAAAAAAAAAGCTAAGGGGTGCTGGGGGCTCTTTGCAGCCCAGGGGCTTGGACTTGGGTTTCGGAGGACCCAGTGATGCACATAGTAGGTGCTCAGCCGGTAGATGTTTCATTCAAATGAAGAGTCAACAGCTTGGGGCTACGGGGAAGCTTCATCTTGCATCTAGACACACACAGAGACAGACACCCCCAGACACGCACAAAGAAGGAGCCACACAAACACAAAGACAGACAGAAACACAAAGGCACAGATAAACAGACACAATCAGACACGCAGAGTTGGACTCGCACGCACACAAAGACACCCCCCGCTCCCCCATGCTCACACTCACACACACACAGCGCCAGGCCATTTTATTCTCTTGCGCCAGAATCAGAGGCTGCAGCCCCGGCGGCAGCTGCCTCCCACCTCTATAACAAGCCCGCATTTATTTGAAGAGAGTCAGGAGGTCATTCCTCAGCTAAATAGTGTCATTCCCATCCTTCCCGGTCTCCTCCTAGGACCGGTTCCGCCATCATTCATCATGCCCGTATCTCCAGCCGCAGGGCCCCCCACAGACGCCTCCCTCACAGAGGAGCCGCAGCAGCCACGGGGGCTGGGGGGCAGGCCTCCAAATCCCAGGCTTCAGCAGCAGTTCCTGCCCCCACCCTACAGATGAGAAGGTTGAGGCTCAGACAGGAGGGATGCATTTGTTCATTCATTCACTCAAGGTCAGGTCTCCCCATTGGGAATGGCCATTTTTGAAAAGCCAACGAGCAAATTCAAATGGTCCATCCTGTCACTTAATGAGTAGGTCCCTGTGCCAGGCACAGGCTAGGCCTGGAGAGTGACCTGAAGCTGACTTGCTGGTGGGTGAGAGAGATTCACAAGGGAGGGGCCATGAATGACAGGTGTGTGGGTGGTGGTGAGGGCTGAGACCAGGCGTGGGGTACAGCAGAATGAGGTGGGCAGGTGCTGCTCTGGACAGGGTGTCGGGGCGGGGGGAGCTCTCTGGGAAGGTGACAGCTGAGCATGAGTGAAAGAAGGAGCTGAGCCCTGCAGGAGGCTGGGGCCAGAGGGCTCACAAGCAGAGGGGCCAGCTGAGCTGAGGCTTGGAGTGGGGAACAGGCAGGGGTGAGGGATGAAGAGAAGCAGGGATGGCTGGAGCAGGAATGAGAGGAGAGGGGAATGAGGGACAGGGAGGAACTCAGTAGGGTGGGATCCTGGGATTTTACTCAAGTATGACGGCAGCCACCAGCGAGAGCTAGCAGAAGGAACATGATTTGATCTGATTTTGATTAAAAACATCACCAGTTCCTAAGTTCAAGGAATTGAAAACTGGGGTTCACATAGGGAGTTGAATATAAATATTCCGTGCAACACTATTCACAACAGCCCAAAGATGGAACAGCCTACATGTCCATCAAGAAATGGATAAACAGACATGGTCCATGTGTGCGGTGGAATACTATTCAGTCATGAAAAGGAATGGTGTTCTAGCCCAAGTGACTACATGGAGAAAACTCAAAAACAGGACATGAAGTGAGAGGCCAGACTCAAAAGGACAAATGTATGATCACTTTCATGAGACACCTGGAACAGCCAATCAAGGCCATGGGGGTTCCAGGGGGATTGCCTAAGAGGAAGTACTTCTATTCAGAAAGATGAGAACATGATGGAAATCGATGGTGGTGATGGCCACACATTATTGCAAATGGTTCACTGAAAAATGCTCCATCTCATGTTAGATTCATTTGACCTCAGTAAGGAAAAAAATCACTGCTGGGTGAGGAATGGACGAGACAGGGTGGCTGAGGTGAGGGCAGCATCTTTGTCCAAGACTGTACTGCCCACAACACATTATCCAAGGTGTCCTGGTGACAAACAGGACTTTGGCCCCTCAGCCCCTTCTCTGTGCCAGAAACACCAACATTGGGGACTTCAGGAGTAGCCTAGTGGCTGAGAGGGCAGGCTCCAGGCCTGGGATCTGTGTTCAGATTCCAAGTCTGCTCCTCCTGGCTGTGGGACGTTGGGTCGGTGACCTCACCTCTCTGGGCCTCGTATCCATGTGCTGAGTGGGAATCGCAATAGCCCCTACTTAAGCGTCGTTGGGGTGATTTATTGGCACAAGGTCGGTAAAAGGCTTTTATCAGTGACCTCAGCACACAGCCCCCTGAGACCCCACCACTTCGCCAGGGTCCTGGTGTGAGGCCCCAGATGTCCAGCCCAGGTGTCCGCCTCTCTCCTCCCTTCTGCTTCCCACACTCCTCTCTTCCTCACCTTTCTCCTTTTTCTTCTTTTCCCATTTCCTCCTCCTTTTTCTCTTCCCTCCAGGATGGGTTTAGAAACTCCACAGGGCCTGCAGCTGGTGAAAAACGCTGCCGCCGCCATCTTAAAATTCTTAATCATCATCGACAAGGGGGCCTAGTCTCATTCTGTACTGACTGGGCTGCCACCCTTGGTGGAGTCCCTCACGCACAGAGAGAACCACTGCCCATTTCCGGTTTGTAGGGCCATATTTCTACACTCCCACCAGAAGGAGCTGGGCCAGCGGCTCACCGCAGACCCTGCTCACTCCTAATTTCATGACTCACCCCTATTTTAAAACTTCCCCGGAAGAACAGCAAAGGCAGGACAGGGAAAATGCTCCAGGTTCCTGCAGCTTTCTCCACACTCCTCTTCTTCCCCACCCCCATCATTCCAGAGGCTCCAGGTCGCCTTGGGGAGATGGAGCAGGAGGAGGAGATGATAGACAGCTGGCGTGAGGGGGCCCCGAAAACATTCTCTAGCCTCAGACTTCTATGCCAGGTGCAAATCGGAATCCCCAGGAAACAGATGAAAAAGTGAATTCTCTGGCCTCTCCACACACCCTCCTCCTCCGCCCCGGGGTTTTGGGGGACTGCGCTGCAGGTAGGTACAAACCAGACCCCTCTGGGACCCCCTCCCTGTAGCCATCCATCTGATCTCAGGTTCTCTTGCTGCAGGCGGCCCCCACCTCAGAGCTCCCCCACTTTCCGTTTCTCCCCACAAGAACCGCTCACTCTCCATTTCCACATCTGGCTCGCTGGGCCCCGCTTAGCTGTCCCCTGGAGAGGTCCCCAGCCTATCACTCTCCTCTCACTGCCTGAACAGGTTAGCGCTGAAGCAATGGTCACGCCGGAAAGGGACCTGCTACATCTGGTTGCCCGTCTATCTCCCTGCCTGGGCCCAGGGCCAGTGAGAGCCAGGCCTCCGTCTAGCTCGCACCGTGGTGGCCTCGCTGCTTCGCCCAGGGCCTGACACACGGTGGGTGCCCGTGGGCGTCAGCTGTCTGTATGAATAAGAGAAGCTGGGTTTTCAGCAGGTGGAATTTCTCCTTAGAGACCTGTGCTCCGCGGTGCCTCACACGCCCCGTCTGGGTGCCTGGGAGCGGCGGTGGTCTGGTGCGGTCGGAACGCCGTCTACGCCACATCAACATTTCCGGCTCACCCCGCTGACGGAAGGACGTCCCTTCTGCCACCGCCCTAACAGGTGGCAAGACTGGTCTTCTCTGGAGGCTACATTTGTCTCCCACAGCTGCCACCCCTCGCCCTTATTTGAGCCTCAAAGCCCTTCTTAACAGACCTGATTCTTCCATCAACAGCTTCCCTCCAAAGCCTTCAGGTTCAGGCCACACCACCAGGCTCTCCTGCAGCCTCACGAGTAGGTTCCACTTCTCCCCAGGAAAGCCCCAGTCTCCACTGATGTAAGCCCATCCTGGGTTGGACACCCCCATTTTGTTCCTGGACGTCTGGTCTTGATCTCCAACACTCAGATCCCTTCCGCACCCAGGGAGAGCGATCTAATCAGCCTCTTCAAAATGATGGTCACGTATGCGTGGTCCCCCTCTTCTCATGCCACACCGCCCCCCCAAAATCAAAAAATTTCTTCACGGTCTAGGAAGATACAAGCAATGCCGAGTGACAGTCACCGCACGTACAGAGGGGCGAGGACCTTCCTCAGAGGTGACAGCCGAGTTCCAAGGGAGAAATCAAAGGTGTGTCCTGGGCCCAGAGGCCACCAAGGGTCACAGGGCTGTTTTCTTGACACACCCAGACCAGCCCGCCCAGCCTAGCACATGGCGGTGAAGACAGAGACATTTACTTTCCATTCAGGGACTTCAGCAGCCAGTCCTACTGCGCCGTTGGGAGAAGTGTGTTGGTCCAAACAGGCCTGGGGGTGCACCCCAAGCCCCTCTGGAAGCTGCTCCTGCAGGGGGGCCTAGGCCCTCGGCTCCCAGAACCCCAGAGAGCCAACCCCTCGGTGGCAGGGTGGGGCCCCGTGGAGCTGGGTGGGGAGGTTGCACAAAGGTCTCCCCCAGAGGCCACCCAGGAGACGCCGGCTACTCACACAGCCCCACCGGATGCTAACAGGAAAGAGCGCCAGAAAGTCCAGGAAAGTCCCGCCCCAGACTACTGACCTAGGGCTCCTGGGGGAGCACCAGTGTGGACAACGCCCCAGAGAAGCCACTGGAATGATGACTTCTCAGGCCGGAGAGCGCCATTCGCAAGAGCCCTGGCTCGGCCGAGGCTGGCATTTTCTGCCTTTGAACCTTTATCCACCCCCCCCCACCTCTCTAAGTCATGTCCATCCTTCATGGGGTAGCTGAAAACCGACCTCCCCTTCAGGCTGAATGACAAAAGCCAGACACAAAAGGACTCACATAGTGTGAACGGTTTATGTGGACTTTCAGGAAATGCAGACCCCTCCAGAGTGGCAGCAAGCGGATGGGTGGCGGCTGGGGGGGATGGGGAGAAGAGAGGACAGGGGAAGAGTGGCCCCTAAAGGTGCTGGGCGTGTGCGTTAGCTTCACTGCAGCGACAGCACCGCAGGCGTACCCAGCGTCAGCACTCATCAAGCCACACACCTCAAACACTTCAGATAGTGCGGTTTACTCACATCAGCCATCTTCACGGAGGGCCAGACCAACACAAGCATCCTCTGCAGCATCTCCAGATTCCCCACGGCCGCCAAATGCCGTGCTCACTCGTGTGCTCTCTCGCGTTCGTTCATCCAGGGACTGTTCGTTGAGCACCTACAACGAGCCACACCTGGGCAGGTTGCTCTGGACAAGCTCCGCCCCCAGAGAGCTCAGTCCTGTGGGAAACAGACCAGGTCATGCGAATATGGAGGAGACAGTCTGAGGGGAGGCCTGAAGGGCAAGAGAGCCGGGTGGAGGTGGGGTAGGAAGAACAGCTAGAGAAAAGGAACAGAAGGGGCAAATCCAGCCAAAGCCCAGGTAGTCGGACTGGGGGAAGAAGGAGGGAAGAGGTGAAATAAGTGGGGGCAGAGGCTTGGGAGCCAGTGAAAGGGTTTGGACTCTGTCTTGACAGCAATGGGGAACACCTGGAAGGCAGCATGGGGGAGCACCTAGAAGGCAGCTATGGGGAGCACCTAGAAGGCAGCTATGGGGAGCACCTGGAAGGCAGCTATGGGGAGCACCTGGAAGGCGGCAATGGGGAGCACCTGGAAGGCGGCTCTGGGGAGCACCTGGAAGGCAGCTATGGGGAGCACCTGGAAGGCAGCTATGGGGAGCACCTGGAAGGCGGCAATGGGGAGCACCTGGAAGGCAGCTCTGGGGAGCACCTGGAAGGCAGCTATGGGGAGCACCTGGAAGGCAGCTATGGGGAGCACCTGGAAGGCGGCTCTGGGGAGCACCTGGAAGGCTTTCAACGTGGGAATAACCAACATGGGAATAAGGCACTCTTGTTCTACAGCACAATTGCTCCAGCCAAAGCATGGAGAATGAATTGGGAAGGGGGCAGGGCAGAGGACCCTGGCAAGAGATGGCTCTGGTCTGAACTCAGGCCACATCCTGGAAGATCTTTGCATTCACAGCAAACCCACTCAAAGCCTGACACATATTTTTCTCCTAATAGATGCTTGTTGGTTGACCCACTGCTAAGTTCTCTCTCAAGACTTGTACACAAAAGCCCAGGCTTGGGGGGCATCTAGTCATTGTTTGTTGATAAGGTTTTCACCTCACCTTGGGCCAAGACCCAAGTGAGGATGACTCTAAATCCCCATGGACAGAACCCACCAAGCTCTCCCACTGACCTCCCAATCCCTTGACTCCCCATTCTTTGGAGAGGAGCGCTTCTCTGGGTGACCTCGCCTCTTAGCATCAGTTTGATCTCAGAAGAAAGCAGAACTCTCTCTCTGCCAAATTATAATCATTGTACCTTGGGACACTCCAACATACTGTTTCAGGAAGTTCTGGCCAATGTGAAAGAGGCTGGAGATACACAATCCCCAACTCAAAGACTAAGAGGTGAACAGAGAGGTTTGGTAATTTGCCCAGGGCCACGGAGCAAACCCAAAAGCAGAACCAGACTTCCTGATGCTAAGTGTGACTTGTCCCCAATACCAGCCAATCCTCCCTTTGCCTACACTCCCCACACTTTGCTTCTGAGGACCCTGGGGCCTCCGACTGGAAGTGTGCTGAGGATCAGAGAAGGGACAGTGACCTGGCCACAGTCTCACGACAGGACGTGGCAGGGTGCTTCTTCGTTCCAGCGGAAACTGGCTCCTCCCTTCCCGGCTTCTGGCTTTCTCCAGGGAAGTCACTCTTGTTCTGCGCCCGCCCCGTGAGCCTGGTCACTACCAAACCTTCCTTCCCCCCCACCCCCGCCCCGGGCATTTCATGTCTTTCCTGGTTCCATATTTAATCTCCACTGAACTCCTGGGACAGGTACCGGGTCCGATCCATCTGCCTGCTCCCTGGCCCTCACCAAGCGCCTTCATCACAAAGGAAGCGCAGTCTGCGTCTGCTGATTCATTCTGATCTTGGATGAGGTGGGGAGGAGGCAGCTCTGGGGGAGGGGAGAGACAAGCCGCTGCCTGGATAATGTCCATGGCCCGGAATTACCCCATGGAAATCTGGGCTCCTCTTCCTGCCCTGTGCGCCCTCACGTGCAAAATCCCAAGGCAGTCCCCTGCTCCTCCTCCGTGTCGCTGCCCCTCGGGTGTCTGTAAGGTGGGCACGAGGACAGAAGGACGACTGGAGACTTGGACAGTAAGAATTCACATTGAAGGACCCGCTCCTGTCCTCAAGTTCCACTTTCTCCTCTCTCTGAACATCCCTGAGATCAGAGCTGAGAAAAAGGTCACCACTGTCTACGGTGCAGAATCAGTTCAAATGAAATCACACCCTGGTCAAGCCCGTGCAGGGTCGCAGTGGCGGACCCATCAGCACCGCTTCAGACCCACGCCCAGAGAGGCAGAGTGACTCACCCGCACTCACACAGCAAAGGTGTGGCAGAGCTGGGTGATTTGAGGTCAGTCAAATATAGGATACCCTGTTGGAGGAACATCTTGGTGAGCTGGCCTCAGACAGCTCCAGATTTGCTCTTGGCTTTGCAAGTTCCAGGTCGTGACATCCTGGAGCGGTTGCTCGCCCTCTGTGCCCCTGACTGTGCCCACCTGTGCAGTGGGGGAATAAGCACCCCTGGCCACGCTTCACACCGCCCCCAGCACATGTGGTCTCCAGGTTCGGAGAGTGCGTTGTACACTGTGTGTTTTTCAGGGACCCCTGAGAGGGGAGGCTCAGGGGCACATGCTTGTGCTCAGACAGACCTTTTGGAACGCAAGGACTCTGGAGCCCCAAAGCTCGCCGGCATCTGGTGCTGGACACCCCGCCACGGCAGCCCTGCCTCCTCCCCGCAGGGGGCACGGGCCGTGACTCTGCTGAGACCGCTGGGCCACCCCAAATCGTCTTCCTCCAGAGACCAGGAGCACCTGGAAAATCAAAGTGTTTTCTGGTCTGGTATCTGAGCCCTCAAAAGCGCCAAAGCATCCTGGAAAGGAGAAGGGCAAAGAGACTCCAAGAGGGGCTCGCACACCCATGACCACCTGGAGTGTCCTTTGCAGAAGGCCAAACGCTGACCCTGGGGCTCGAACCAGCAGCGTCCCCACTGGCTCAGGACGGGGTGTGGGGCTTGACCGCGTGTAACACCGCCCCCCCCCCCACAGTGGAGACTTTCTTGCAAAAGACTTTTGACCCTGGCCGTGGAACAGCCTGCTTGCAGCCGCCACAGACATCAAACAGGGCGTCTCCACCTGTCCATTCCTGACGTTTTGGGTTGAATAATCCTGGCATGGGAGGAAATGGCCCTGAGCCTTTGGAGGTTGGGTAGTACCCTGGATTCTACCCGCTAGGTGCCCAAAGCACGCTGCCTCCGCTGTACCCCCCAAACATGCATGCAGATATTACCAAATGTCCCTTGGGAGACAAAAATCATCCACCACTGAAAACCACAGATGTGAAGGGAGCTTCCGGGGGGAGAGGACGGGAAGGAGAAGAGATACCCAGGGGAACCCTGTGGGCAGAAGGGGAAAGAGAAAGAGACAGAGGGAAGGGCCTCGTGGATTTAGAAAAATGAAAGGACTTGACCCCAACAGACCTGGCCCAGGTAAGAAACCTCACGCCTCCCTCCATTCTGAGGGCCTGTCCCTTCCTGTGTTCCTTAATAAGGGTACGATTCTGTTCTATAAATACTTACTGGTTGCTTTTTGTAGACAAGGCAATTTCATGCATTCGTTCCCAACAATTATTCAACAAATATGTACGACTCTTGTTATTACTTAATATCTCATCACTAATAATTAATAGCAGCAGCGTTAACCGGCGCTTACCTTGTGCCAGGCATTGTGCTAAGCACATTACCTTTGTCATCTCCTTTATCCTCACAGTAACTACACGAACTTATTCATTTCTTTAGTTTTTTTTCCCTGATTGACAAGTGAGGAAAGTGGACCTCGAAGAGATTAGGTAACTAAGCCAAAGGCACCAGATTGGCTATATATATTTGGGGGGGTATGAATGAATGGCCCACCAGTCCACAGCTCCTCTGATGGCATCTAGAGTAACATGTAGATGTGTGGAAATTCAAGTAGCTGCTTGTGGACGTCCCTGCTAGACTGTGAGAGGTTGGGGGACAGGGGTGGGGGATCTAAGTCACAATAGCCTCTGCTACTTCTGGTCCAATGCTTGGCACACAGAGGGCAGCAAACACATGTTTGCTGAATGTGCAAATGAAGGAGGGTGCTTTGCATAAGTCTTAGTTGATCTTCATAAACACCACCCCCCCAGGCCCAGCACAAGCCATGCCCCCTATTAGATCTCCGTGTTACTGCATTTTGTTCAAGGGGCAAAAGGTAGATTCTAGAATCCTGGGGCTGCCTGGAGTTGAGACAGCTTGGCAAACCTCGTTCTACATCACAAGGTCTCAAGTGGGGGTGATTTCGCACCCCAGGGCACTTTGGCAGTAGCTAGAGACAATTCTGGTTGTCATGCCTGGAAAGAGGGTGCTGCTGGCATCTAGGAGTAGAGTCCAGGGCTACTATTTAACATCCCACATGCCCAGACAGTCTCCCACAAAAATGAATCGTCCAGCACCGAATGTCAATAGCGCCAAGATAGCAAACCTCTGATCTAGATGAACAAACAAGTAAATGAATTGTAGTCAGGGGTTCTCCTAGATATTTGGGGGAAAAAATGCTGTGGGGTCACCTTGTTGTTCATTCACTAATTCAAAACAGTAATCCAAAACCTCCTGCTCACAGATAGCTGCAAGAAGGGGTGAGTAAGGGAGAGCAGAGTTGGATACAGTTCACCTACACCAAGCTCATTCACTACTGGGCTCTCCAGGAAGGACAGGAAATACCAGTGCTGGGTGGGAAAGGGGTGACGGTGATGGATGCCATCAGCCAAAGAGAAGGCAAGACGAGGAGGAAGGGAAACCACGTTGGAGTTACTCAGGCAAAAGAGACTCCACTCCTCTTCGGTTTCATCATCATGATTTTTTCAGCCCTACGTGGGGTGAGGTTCCATCATGGGAAGCCACACTGAGGGAAATGAGACTCTCAAAGGCTGGCCCTGTTTTAAGTATTTCTGCTCTGTTCACAACTAATGCATGCACCATCTTACAGAAGACTTTCGTAGACAGTCCATATTATACTGTGAACATTTCTGTTTGAAATCTTAGCAGAAAGATAATAAAAGGAAGGAAGAGGTACGAGAGCATCATGGACGGGGTCTTCAGATCCAGGCATAAATGTGGGCAGACTCTGACACTTACCAGCGGTGTGACTTCCCCTCCCTTAATTTTTCCATCTGTAAAATGGACCTAATAATAGCCCCTTGCCTCATAGCCCAGTCCTGAGAATGCAATAAGATGATGTGATTTACAGGAATCATCTCACTGCATGTCACAATCTCAGGCACCTGAAAAGACTCCATGGTTTCTTTAATGCCTCCGGATTAGGGAGTGATCATGAGATTAACTAAAGGATTTTTCCAGGAAGAATGATCTTAGTGTCAAGTTCCAGTCGTGCACTTAACACCTGGTGACCTTGACCATTGTAGGGTAGAGAGCACTTCTATTATGGAAAGGGGGGCTTCCCCTAGAGGGTGACCTCAGAAAGACCTCTGGAACCAGTTCTGTCTGGAACTGGGCCAGCCACACCCCCAGGATGTTCAAAGACCCTTCAGTAACTCCAATGCTTAGTTGTCTACCCTTTCTCCAGGAAGATGACCCTCACCTTCCTTCTATATTAGTCCAGGGCCCCAGGAAATGAACTACCCATCTTCACCTGCTCAAGGAGACAATGTCCTTCATGAAAGAATCAAGAAGTTAGTGCCCAAATAACAGAGGGTAGCTGCTGGAAAGCAGGGTGCTCTCAAGACATCATTTCCCTGAGAGCTCCAGGCAACACTATGAGGTGGGCACGGTGATCACCCCCCTTTAACAGATGAGGAGAATGAGGCTCAGGGAGGCTGAGCATAGCACATTCCCACCATAACTGAGCCGGTCAGCACTGAAGCTGGTACACTAAGCCAGGTCCTCAAACTTCAGAGCCCTCTCCTACCTCAACAGGTGAGAGAAGAGCTCTTGAAGGAGAAAAAGAGATCTTGAAAGCTAGGTCTCTCTCCTTCTTTTTGCATCTCGTCTCTTTGCACCATTACTTCCCCCATCCCCTAAGATAGTCTGGTCCCCTCTTCCTCTTATATAATAAATCCTGACACAAACAGAACAAACTAAAACAATCCCCCATGGCCAATCCATGGCACTGTCTACTACTTTTAGCCCACTCCACTGATGGGAAAACTGAGACACAGAGAGCTCATGTGACTTGCCCTGTGTCGCACAGCTGTAAGCAGTGGAGCCAGATTCAACCCCGGGAGCTGGGCTCCAGAGTCTGAGCTGTTAACACTGCACTGTATTACCTTGCCCATGTATTGCGCTGGTGACATTTTTCAAAAAGGATTTCGTGATTCAGACGTCTTCCTGATTTGCTGTTTCCCCATTATCATCCTTCTGTGTATAACTAAGTAAAGGTTCCAGACCCAACAAGAATAAATAAAATTCGCTCTCCAAGGCCCATTTCTGGTCCCCAGTCTGATCCTGTGTCTGGTCTACAGAATTCACCCAAAGATTACACCCTCTTCAGGTCCTTGGGCAAACTTTTCTTTCTTCCTTTTTCCAAACCAGGAACCCACCCAAGCAGCTACTCCATTTGCAGGGCCCAAAAGATGAGAAAATACACTTCAGTCCTGTCTCTGCTTTGCCCATCCATCTCCATTCACTCCTCTAGCTCTCTCATCATCTGTGTATTTATTCATTCATTATTCTTTCAGTCAACAAACACATATTGAATAGCTTTGCTCTATGGTACTGAGCTAGGCACTGGGAATTCAACAGAAAACAAGACAGAGTCTCTGCCCTCGTGGAACTGATATTTTATTAAGGAAGACAGACAATATGCACCTAAACACAGAAATAGGGTAATTCTAGATCGTGATAAAGCCTACAAAGAAAATAAAGAGGCGGACTAGGAAGTACATGGGGAGGGGGTGCTTAGATAAGGTGGTCAGGAAAGGAATTAACATTTGAGCTGAGACCTACGTGACAGAAGAGAGCCAATCTTATAAGTACCTGAGGGGAGAGGGGCTAGCAAAGGTCTTGAGGTGAGAAAAACTAGGTGTGGGTGAGAGACAGTGAGGGGGACGGGCAATGAAGGGGAGCATGTGAGACGGACAGGAGCTGACCACCAAGGGCTCTGCACATGGGGTGAGGTGTATGGATTTTATTCTAAATGCACCAAGGAGACCTCAGATGGTTAAAAAGAAGCAGAATGACAAGATCTGATTTATGATTTTAAAATATGCTTTATAGTGTAGAGATTGGCTTACAAAGGAGGAGCAAGAATTGAAGAAACAGGAAGACCAGTCAGGAGGCTACTGCTATAGACCAGATGAAGTGATGGTAGCTTAGACTAGGGCAATAAGGAGAAGATGAGAAGTAGGTGGGTTGAAATATATTGGGGAGGTAGAGCTAACCGAAGTCGCTGAAGGATTGACTACAAGGCAGGAGAGAAAATGGGGATCCAGGATGACTCTTAGGTATGGGTGTAGGCAATGACTCAGGACCTTTTCACACTAAAATGGAACCATTCTGTGAAACATCCACTCAACCCACAAGAAGGAAAAGACCTCTGACCTCTCCACTCTCATTTCATACTTTCAGATTCAGGGCTTCAACCATCTTCCAAATCCAGACCACATGATAACCTGGGTTCCAAAGGGATTGCACTAAAGAAAATTAGCAGTTTAACCACTGGATTAGCCCCAGTATAACCATCAGTGTGGCCCCAGAAAAGCAAAGAGCAGTGGAGCAAATACAGGCTCCAGAACAGCTGAGATCTGAGTTTGAATCACTGTGTAATTGTAAACAGCTTAATGAACATCTGAGTCTTGATCTCCTCATCTGTAAAATGGGGCCATGATAAATGTATACTACTTTTCAGAGTCATACTGAAATCAGTGAATCAAATGCACTTAATTAATGGTTATTTTCCCATTTTTCTTTCCTGTATCCAATGTCAGGATTTCTCTCCTGGCACTATGGGTCCTGCCTTCTGAGAGATTAAAAGGTAAAAGACCCAAAGGGATATCACTTTGCTCTTAATGAAAGACCTCAAGGTGTTGAGGGAGAAAATAATAATCAGGGTCTAGAGAAAGCGAGAAGCTGTTACCCCAACTCAAAAATGCAATGTCTTGTTACAAACTGCTCCAGTTTTAGAATTCAAGTTTCTCTGTCTTTATGGGAAAATTAGCTCCAGAATGTGCAGGTGGGGAGCCAGAGTGAATCTACTGCACTGAATTCACAGGGACCCCTTTCCATATGTATTGGTACTGCTAACAACTGGGCTTTACTGACACCCCTGTGGTGGGGAAGCTTGAAGGGTGCTGAGTAGATCAAATAAAGAGGTGGCCCCTGGGCATGTGGGCTCTCTGGGATACAGTGTATCTATGAGATGCCAGAGGAAATGTGTACAGATCTGTGTGCACTAAAATGGATGCACCCCTCCTTCCCAAGGAGTATATAGTTTTTTCCCCTCCCCTGCACAAACTTCTTTAGAAAAGTGTTGCATACAAATTTGAACAGAGGAATCGATGCTTGGTTATACACCAAGCCAAGCATCTAGATAACATGTTTAGTGCAAGTTTAGAAAATAAAGCAGCAGATTAACCCTTTTGTACCCAAACTATCAAAAGGAATCATTTCCCTCTTAATAATCCTGCAGGCCATTATCCTTGCAGATCTCTTCTCTGCTTCAAAGGGTAAAGTCAACTTAATGTCCATTGCTTTGGCCCTAACAAGTCATGTATCGACACATAAGCAAGACCTTAGTCTCTTCACCTTCCAATCTGACCACCGATCCTCCCCAGTCATTATAGTTTTCTACCCAAAAAGTTAAGATGTCAAGGATATGATATGCCTGAAACTAAAATTTCTAAACCCATTGCGAATTTTTCAGTATAAATCAAAAGGCAGATTCATGGCATTTGTAACTGCTTAATGTATTATTTTAAGCACGTATGTCCACTTCTTTGGTGCTAGGGATAGTTATTTGTGTCTGTTTTAGGGTGCATTTAAAATAACCTTACATCATTTATTTGGGAAGAAAAAAGACACCGTTTTTAATCAATCATTTTGTTCTTTGATATATATGAATCTATATACCTGTGTACAGGACGCGGGTTCTAAGAAAGGACAAAGGGGAGAAATAAATGCAAGAGAGGGCAAGAACCACAGAGAGAAAAAGAGACAGAAGGAGGGGGTAAAGGAGGAGAGAGCAGTTACAGGAGCCCAGTCGCCCCCCGCCCCCGGCGGCGCGGCAGGTTCAGCACCACGGACAGCTCCCGTCTTTGTCTTGGTCCGAACTCCGGCGCCCGCGCAAAGCCGGCCAGCGACCGCCGGCTCACCCGCAGCCGTCTCCGCCAAACCTGCTTTGGGGAGAAAGAGAAAGAGCAGAGCAGAGGGGTAGGGGTTTCCATCCTCTCCCCGCCTCGCCCGAATTCGGCCCCTGTCCTATTCCACCGCATCTCGGCTGCCGATTTTAACTTGATTGCAAGTGGAACCTCGCTTCTATCTACTTGGGGTTGGGGGGCAGGGAGTCGCCCCGGTGGGGTCAAATTGGGTTTGGAATTCGTTTCAATTCCTCATTGCCCCGGGCCCTAGCCGCCCGCGATTTGTCCTCAGACCAGGCTTAGCCTTAGATGGAAAAGAAAAGAAAAAAAGAAAAAAAACAACTGTCGATGTGGAACCTCCTGCGGGTGTTTATCCAGGAATCCCGGGCCGTGGACACGCGAGGACGCTCAGATCAGCTGAACTTCGCCCCAAGACTTGCAGCATCAAATCCAGACGAGGGAAAACCCAAACTCAGAGAGGGAGACCAAAAGATGAGAAAACGTTTTTTCCCATGCAACGGAGGCCCGCAGAAAGCCATAAATTATGTCACCATCAGAGACGAAGCAACCCGCCGCACGAATTCCGCAAATTCCTCAGTGTTTTTTCTCCCTCTCGCGAGGAAAAGCGTGTGGCTCCGAATTCAACACGTTTCACCCACAGAGGCTGCTCGAAGTATTTTTTTTCCCCCTCTGCCCTTTCGTAGGATCCAAGATAGAAAGGATTCTACCCGTGCTCTCCTCTACCTGAAATCTTGCTTCCTCACATAGTGGGAAACGCCACACGTGTGATGGTCATTCTCTAAATCCTACACCCCGGTACACACACACATACACACACACACACACGCGCACGCACATACATTCTAGCCCAAGGTCAATAAAGTTGTGGCATCTGCTAAGCTTCTAAGAAGTCCACCGGTCAAACTACGATTTGTTCTCAAGGAATTCGTTCCAAAAGTGAAACACTGAAATGGGAAGATACTCAGGAACGGAAGTTTAAAAACGAGCTTCCCTTGATCGTTTACGAACACGTTGGGAGAAAAGAAAGAGAACTCTTGCTGACCTCCTAAAGCTTAGGGGTCCCGCACCGGCGTCCGGGGCGCAGGAATATCGCTGCAAACCAACCAGCCAAAAGACCCAGCCACTGCGTCTCGGTTGGTATTCGCCTCCAAAATAACACATGGCCACCACCCCTCGAAAAAATCCCTGGAATTATTTGGGGGGAGAGCAGTGCTCTCTTGCCCTCCTCCTCCTCAAAGAAACCGGAGGAAAAAGGCCACCGCAGACTCTGGGGCAGCTCAAAGGAGTTTTACAGAAAGCGCCATCCCCACTGTGGTCCCCGCGGAGCAGAAGGGCGCGCAGCGGGGTAAATATACTCGCCTTAGAAGGAAGGAGCTGGGGGGTCGCCTTCCCTGGGCCCCTCCCCCCTCCCGGAGTCCGAGGCGGAGAGCGCCTGGAGGGGGTGGGCGCCACCGCCCCCCCACCTCGGCGCGCAGTTCAGCCAGGCTGCGGCGTAAACCGCGGCTTTCCGATGCAGATTTCCCTTTTAACACCTCCTAAACAAAGGCTAATGAGGCCACTGCTTTACTCTATCAACACACAATCATTAGCAGCCGAGAAATATACACACACGCGCGCACGCGCGCGCAGACACACACACGCACACACACACAGCGCTGGGGCTGCCAAAGTCGGGCGAATTCTAAAGGAACCCATATTAGGCTAACAAAAAGGAGGTGGTATATGGAGGGGCGGGGAGAGGAGGTAGGAGAGAATAGGGAGAGGAGAGGGGAGAGGAAAAAAGGAGGGGGGAATGCCTTGCACACTCCGAAAAAGGCGAAGAGAAAAGAAAAGAGAAGCAAGATACTTAGTCCAACGCACACTTAACTGGTTGGAGGGAGGGTCGTTAGGAAGTCTAGGGTCCCTGGGAAGCTCTTCCTGCTTGCGCTCCAGAGATAGAGAGGGGCTGCAGGGAGCAGCGCCTGGCCTGCCAGTAGTCTCCAGCGTACTGGACCCAGGGCAGATGCGGGAGAGACCCACTGGACCCACTGGACCCCAGGGCAGATGCAGGCCTCCACACCCCAACACAGGAATGAGGAGGAGGAGGAAGCCAGCGCTTCCCAGCTCAGCCCTGGGTTTGGCTGGCAGCCTGGGGCTCTGAGCTTCACTGGGGGCTGGAAGATGGGGGGGCAGAAAGCTAAGGGCTTTCCCCTTCAGAACAAAAGTGTCAGTGTTACTCTCACAAGTTTGGGGACTGGCTTGTATCTTTCCTTCTGTTCTCCCCAGGGAGAGAACCCCAGGGACCAACCACATCCTGCACCCTCCTGGCCACCAGACCCTGAGTTCAGCTCCGAGTTGGAGCACCCCACACTGGCATGCAGCTGCAGGAGTGGGCCAGGCAGCCTGGCCAGTGGCACCTCTGGGAGCACATTCCTGGAGGGGGCTTGCAGGCAGGAGAGAGAGGACACCAAGCTCCACCCAACCCTGGCCGTGAACGGGTGTCTAAGCTGGCTAGCAGCTCACAAGTGCAAGCACTCACTGGAGCCAAACCTCCCGGAACCCGAAGCCCCAAAGCCACTTCCCTCCCCACCCGCCCTATCCCACATCGCCTGGGCTGCTCTTCAGGCTACCCTGCAGACTGTCACCAGCCCAACTCCAATGCTGCCCGGCAAGCTGACCATTGCTTCTGACCCAAGCTTCTGTCCCAAAGCCCTGGTTCTAGACGATGTTGCCTGACTCCTGCCAGCTCCTGCCCAGAAGGCCTCTTAAAGTTCCAGCCCAGATACTGGACTAGCGTTGAGTTCAGATTCAGTCTCCCTTTCAAGCACTGGCAGGAAGACTTAAGGAGGTGGGAAAGCTTGGAGAGGTTATTGAATGGATGAATAGAGGATGGATGGAGAACAAATAGAGGAAGGGTGGAAGGGCAGGAGGGAGGAAGGGAGGGAGGGAGGGAGGGAGGAAGGAAGGAAGGAAGGAAGGAAGGAAGGAAGGAAGGAAGGAAAGGAGGGCGAGGAATCATTCCCTTCCTTTTTGATTAAACGTTCCAGGTCGGCCTGCCCAGTTAACAAGACCGTTAATTAAGCTGAGCACGATTCAACTGACAGGAAGGCCCTACGCCCCGCAGAGATGTTCTGGAAACCAAGTAGTCCACGGGAAAGCGCGAGGGGCACCCCCGATTAGTCACCCCGGGCTTGCAGGCTTCCCCATGCCTGGGTAGTCCCGCGAAGCCCAGGCCCAGACACTCGCCCTGCTCGCGCGGCACCCACTGACGGCTCCTGCACGCCGCACTCCACCGCCACCCTCCGCTACCCCTTCTGTGTCCCTGGGCAGAGCGTGCTCACTAACCCTCGGTAGCACTCAGCCCAGCCAAGGCGCGCACTGGGAGGCGGGGCGAGGGGCGCGGAGCTGTCCTCTGGCAACCCCGAACTCCTGAGGGCAGCGGCTGGGGACCAGGCGCGCGGTTCTACTCTCCGGGCCTTGCTCGTCGCGGGCCTCCGGCCGCCCAGCCTCCACACCGGCTCCTTGCTCCACCGATTCCTCGCGGAGGCGGGCAGTGCGCGGTGGCGCGGCGGGACGCTGAGTGTGTGTGCGCGGCGCGGCCTATATTTACACCCCAAACAAAATAATTACACTTTTGTCGGAGGGAGAAAGCCAGTGATTAGGCGCGGGCTCTTTGCGGCAAAACAGTTTCTCAGTGGTACACCAGTATAATTTTTCACGGCTGGCTGAAATCAAAGAGGGGAGGTAATGAATCCGGCGAGCAATTTAAATTTACAATTTGTAACGCCGCCGCCGCCGCGCAGACCGGCCGAGAGCACAGCTCTGAGGCGCTCGCTGCGTTTGTTTAATGTTAAAGCCGCGCTGGCTCTTGGGGGGCTGGTGGGGGGGTTGCGGAGTATGCGTGTTTGGAGGAGGGGAGCTAATGATCTAAGTCGGGAGAGGACCGGCTGCGGTGCCCAAGATATCACGGGAAGAAGAAGACGAAGGGAGCACCTCCCGGGCCCCAGCGCGCGCGTTCCCCAAGAAAGCAGGCCACTGGCGGCCATTCGAAAGGAAGGGGTGCCTTCAGAGAGGCAAAGGAGCCCGCCAGAAAAGCTCCCCTTCCTGGCTGTCTACAGAATACCCCAGGCAGGAGAGTTTCGGGCGAGGAGCAGAGAGAGACACGGAAATGTTCTCCTAAGCTGCAGGAAGGTTCGCTCCAAAGGCGCAGAAGATCCCCATGCCGACCTGGTGTCCCGGGCTGAAGGAGTCGAGAAGGTGCCCCCCAAACTCCAGCTCAGCGCGGAACGAAACTCCCACCCGGGGCGGGTGTGTGCCTCCTCGTCGGTAATTAATTACCGAATTCAAGGGGGAATATGCAAACCGCGTATTACTAACTCTACAGGGCTTAAGTGATTGGAAACAGATTATTATCTTGTTTGTCTTTTGTCTGTTTTACTTATCCCGCCGCCGTCTGTCGAGTTGTTATGTTGATACTCTTTACTCTAGGAGGAAGATTTTTATATAGTAAATTCCATCAACATCTTGTATAAGTGACATTGCATCTCCATGCATTACCCTGTTAAGACACAAGCGGTTTATTAGTTACATATAGGAGGGGATTTCGCTGCCTGGGCGCCATCTGTTAGCGCTGTTAGGGCGGGGTAATTCCTCTAATAGTTGGTCTGCTGGCCTTGTTTTTCGGTTGCTGTGTGCCTTGGAAAGTGGAGGGCTGGCAAAAACCAAGGAGGCTCCTGCAGCAGGGATGGGATGAGGGAATCCTGGTCCGGGCCGGGCTGTATGGAGGCCTTCAGGCTACTGCGGCTATGCAGAATGGGTACATTTGGTTACAGGAATCCAAAGGCCAGACCGGGGCTTCTGGAATCAGAGCTCTCCTCTGTGGCACCCCAAAGGCCAGACCAAGGCTTCTGCAATGTGAGCTCTCATTTGCAGCACCCAACACGTCTGGGTCTTGGAGACTTCCCCTATTCCTGCTGCCTCCCTGACCAGCCCCCACAGCTGCTGGTGCCCGTTCACCCGTTTTTTGTGCACTGGTAGCTGAGCACATTTGGAGGTGAGCGAAGATGGATTTGTCCAAGATGGACCGGAGCACACAGGCCCCCAGGTGCAGCCAGCAGGGACCCTGGCTGGGAAGATGAGAGAAAAGGCTCTTTGGGTGCCCAGCCAAATGGGGAGAGTAGGGGAGAGTGACTTCAGTGTGCCTAATGCAGAGCAGGGGAGAAGGCCATCCATGGGGGAGGGGGTGTCTAATGACTCTGTATGAGTCCCCAGCACCCCAAAATCTGTATGGTGCCTGATGGCATGCATTCATTGCAGTGTTGAGCCAAATGTTGAATTTGGAAGCCCAGGCAAGAGGCAGAGGGAGGGAAATAAAAACAAAGAGAGAAATAGAGAAAGAAAGTGCCGGAACAACAGAAGGGAAGGGAAACAGAAAGAGCAGGGGCTGAGCACAAGAGAGGGAGCGGACCGAAAGCAAAACAAATGTGAAGAGGACTTGGGAGAGCGAGAACCCCCAGTGAGACAAAGACTGAGCGGCAGCACGATTAGCCTCTGCTGGCAGTGCCCCCTCGCTCCTCTCGCTCCTCTCGGGTCCTGGTTTGTCTCAGTCTCTGCCCTGCTGGAGCTCAAGAGCCCCTCCTGCCCCAGGAAGGCTGGCCACTGACAGAAACTGGTTTCCTTTGGGGTGCTGGGGCTCTGGCGGGGTAGCCCGGGAGGCCAGGTGAGAACATCCTGCTCGGCCCTGGCTGAGCCCGAGTCTCAGCAGCCACACCACGGTGCTTCCTGACGCCTGTTCCTTGGCAAGCTGGAGGGTGAAGCGCCTTTAGGCAAAAGTCGCAGGACATGGGGACTCCTTTTCAGAGACCAGCTGGGGGTCACTGTCCCACCCAGTGACCCACACCTGTCAATTTCCAGCCCCCAGCCAAATCACCACCCCTAAAGACTGCTGGGGATCTCCCAAGGCCTGGACAGGAAGCCAGGTAGAAGGAAGCACCTCTGTGCCTCCAGCAAACGTCCCAGCACAGGCATCCGCCAGCCCGTCTCCACCTCACACCCACAAAAGTAGATGCTGCTAGGAGCACACACACACACACACACACACACACACACACACACACACACACACACAAGATCCCTTCAGGATAAACATAAACAAAAGTACCTCAATCCTCACAAATACACACAAGCAGACAGAGTGACCAGCACACAAATACAGACCCACAAAATCCTGCATCCACAAGCGCACCCAACCCGGCGAAACCACGTACACATGCTCCCCTAAACACAATCACACACTTCGGATTTTTGAAAGTCCACTTGCCTCTCAGTGTTCGGGCATGCAGACACAAATAATCTCACACCGATGCACACTCAGACAAAAGCACCTCACAGCCACACGGCCGCAAACAAGCACAAGCACACACATCGACAGACCAACAAAACCAAGACAACACAAAACTCATGCACCGCCGTGAGCAGAGCTATACGGAGATACACACACACACATGCACACTCACAAAAACACAACAGCAGATGCACTCCTGGGGCGGGTTACTGTTAACAGACAGACCAAAACTCGGTTCTCAAACAACAAATAGGCACGAACAAACTCAGTAAATGCACCAAACACACGTCCACAAACGCTCGATCGCTGGCTCTAGATCTGCCGCCAGATTCCAGACCCACCAGCCAGCCTTCTGCAGCGGGCAGGAGAACCTCCACTGGCTTTCCGGGCTCCCTAACCGGGAGTGCCCAGTTGCAGTCACAGGCTTGCCCCTTGGGAGAGGAGGCCGGACCCTCTCCCTCCTCCCCCAGCCCTCCACCCTCCACACACACCTGCCAGCACCCCTCACACCCCCCCCACGCCCTCCCACCTCACAGAGCTGCTCGCCCGGTCCCTGCTTTCTCCGTGGGTGGCAGGGAGGGGTGGAACTTGCCTGCACAGCCTGCATGCCCCCCACCCCATGTGCAAACAGTGCCCAGGGCAACTGTAGTATCCAGCTCAGCCAGTCCCAACTGGCAGACCCGGGAACTGGAAGGGGCATCGAGGAGAGATGTGGTGAGCGCCACCTCTGAGCGGGCTTAGTGAAGACCGGTGGGTCCCATCCCGAACCGTCCTTTCCCCAAATCTCCCCCGGAGCCTCTTGGGCAGCGCGCACAGGCCTGAAACTCTGGGTCCCAGAACTGGCCAGATGACACCACCCCCAACCCGGTCTTGGGCCTGCACGGGAAATCCCCAAGCCGTGGCCTTCACTCTCTCTCTCCATGAGAAAGGCCCGGCTGGGGTCCCAGCCTCGTGTATGACAAAAGAAACGGGGCTGGCTCCGGGAGCCCTGAGAACAGCGATGTCGCTGCTGCTCCGGGGCGCAGACCCCAGGGGTGCCGAGGCGGGGGAGACCGATCGGGTCGGGAGGGGCTGGGGCAGAGGCGGAGGTGGAATACGCTCCGCGCCTCCCGGCAACTTCTGCAAGTTCCGGGGATGGCGAATGGGGCAGGGGACCCTCCCCCCATCAGGCCTTGGAACCCTGACACCAAATATTTGTGAGGAGAGAGAGAGGAAGAGAGACGTTTCCAGATCGCGCAGCCCGCAGCCCCTACCCCCAAACTGGAAGGTAAATACTTACTTAGCCTCCGAACCAGGTACAAGCTAATACTCAACAATACTGATGCCTTGTTTTTTTTGCTCTGTCCGGACCGCAACGCTGTAGCCAATTTAGATATGCTATAAATTTAAGAGGTTGCCATGGCCACCGCGCGCCCATTGGCCGCCGGGCACCCTACGTGCCGCGCCACGTCACCAAATCTGAATAAGGATGCGCGAATTAGGCGGCGGCCAGACAAAGATGAGGATCGGGACCGCTTGAAAGTGGGGGAAAGTGCCGGCGCCTCCGCCACCGGGGAAAGCCGCTCCGCAGCGCCGAGACCAGCAGCCACCCGAGACACCTGGGGGAGACCGGAACAAGCACCGGGGCGCGCCGTCCTGGGCATGAGGCTGTGAACGGCACCACCTCACCACCCCGCCCCGGGCAGCCCAGCGCCAGGCCAGCGATCACCCAAGGACTTGACCGGCTGAGTCTTGGTCCGAACCAGACTCGCCCGGCGGCGGCCGAGATAAGAGGCGGAGCGCTGCAGCGGGTCCGGGGGGCCCGAGGGCCGGGGGCCCAAAAGGAGGGCCAGGCGGCGGGAGCCGCCGGGACGCGGGGCTATGATGGTGCACTGTGCCGGCTGCGAGCGGCCCATCCTCGACCGCTTTCTGCTGAACGTGCTGGACCGCGCGTGGCACATCAAATGCGTTCAGTGCTGCGAGTGTAAGACCAACCTCTCGGAGAAGTGCTTCTCGCGCGAGGGCAAGCTCTACTGCAAAAATGACTTCTTCAGGTAAGAGGCCGCTGCGCGCCGGCCCTGTGCGCGCCCCGTTGGGGTGCCAGGGCAGGGAGGACCACAGAACCCACCCCAGCCTCCCGGGCTCACAAGCCTAAATAGGGAGCGGGTCAGGCCCCGCTCTCTTCTTGTCCTCGCTCCGGGAAAGGGCCCGAGCCGGGCAGAGTCAGAAGGACGAGGTTTCCCGGTCTCACGTCGGTTCCTCCGGTGGGCCTGGAGCGGCGGGGAGGCCAAGGAGAAAGCCCTGCAAACTTGCTCCCCTCCCATCTCTGCGCCTTTCCCCGGGGGTTCAGACCCCAGAGTGGAAGCTTCAAGCCTGGGTCTGAGATGAAGGATTTTTGCCAAAGTTAGGGGTGGCTGGAGGCTTCTTCCAGCCTTGCCCCAGAATCCTCCTGGACAAACAGAAACTTCCCAGCTCCATAAGGGGTTCATCCAGGAAGATCTCCTCTAGTGATGAAGGGAGGGGACCTTCTCCTCCTCACCCCCAACTTCTTAGAACATTTCCTCCCGGGTTGAAAAGTACAAATGCAATCAAAACTCAGAATCAGGACTTCCAGGGTCTGGCCTGAGCAGTGGTACCTCCCTCGGGCTGCTCGCAGGGGGACCTCAGCTGGGTGAGGGCAGATTGCTTCTCTGGGCCTCAGTTTCCCCAGCTGAGAAATGCTGAGGGATGGCTCTCCAAAGCTCAGCCCTTCACGCAGCACCGGTTGCCCAGGGCCGGCTTTGTGAGTGCGAATAACGGCTCCGAGGAAGGGGGTGTGATTAACACCGCCTTGCTGCTCGCTGCCCCACAGGCCTGGCACCAGGGAATTTGAATAGGAGAAAATGTCAGCCTCGCCTTTACATGTGTAAACTCCCCGGCCCTGGAGGCCCTAGGCACCTAATGTGGCGGGGCTTGCAAAGTGCCTAATGATTTTTGATAAGGTGCATATGGCAATTACGCTGCCGGATAAGGCCAAAAGTGACTTATGGCTTCTAATGCCCTCACTACATCAACGTCACCCAAATTCACCCTGTTTAGAGATGTGGGTGTAAGGAGATATGGCCCCCTCCGAGTCCTGGGCCCTCAACTTCTACACCCCCAACCCATGCCTCAGCCCCCGTGGTGCCAGTCTGCATCTCCCATTTGGGGGGAGGCCAGCCTTCTCCAGCATTCAAGGAAGAAAAGGACTTAGAGCAGGAACTCAGGAAAGGGAGAATTTGAGCGATCCGTGCCCTGGCCGCGCTGGTTTTGGGGTTGCCTTCTGTTCACCCTCTCCTGCTGCCTGCAAGAGCCAGAGATTCTGGGTGCTGCAGACTCAGTCCCTGCTGTCCGAGTCCCCGTTCTGAGATGCTGCTGAGCACTGACTGCTGACTAGCTCCAGTGGGTCCCGGGTGAAGGGGACCCGAAATTCCTCCCGTTGGCTGTGGGGGAATGGACAAAAAGGCCCCTCCTTCCCTCTCGAGACTGCAGAGGAGAGGGGCTCCCTGCGCCATTGCTAGGACCAACCAGGCCATTGACCTACCTGGGCCCCAGAAACCTGGAAAGGACCCAGGAGGCAGAGCTAAGAAGTGGTCCAAGTCTACCTCCCTGGCTTAAAATCCTTTGTGGCCTGTAGAGCCAAGGGCCCAGGCGCATCTGGCAGGGATGTAGGGATGTGGGGAGCCCCTCTAGAGGTGCTCTGGGCCCTCTGCTTGCCTGAAGGCTATGCCAGTTGCTAGAAGATTGGCGGAATCTGAAAAAACCCGAGTAAGGCATGAAGGTCCCGGGCCCAAGAATGGCCCAAGACTCTGGCCTCTTGCGCCCTGACCTGGGAGAACAGGACTGGGGACTCATTTGACAGATGTGCAAATGGAGGCGTCTCAGAAGCTAGGGCAAGTGGGAAGAGGTCAGGGGCTCAGGAGGATGGGACACCGGGCTGCCCCAGGTGACTGGCCGTGTTGTCTGCAGGCGCTTTGGCACGAAGTGCGCGGGCTGTGCACAGGGCATCTCGCCCAGCGACCTGGTGCGCAAGGCCCGCAGTAAAGTCTTCCACCTCAACTGCTTCACCTGCATGGTGTGCAACAAGCAGCTGTCCACGGGCGAGGAGCTCTACGTCATCGACGAAAACAAGTTCGTGTGCAAGGACGACTACCTGAGCTCGTCCAGCCTCAAGGAAGGAAGCCTCAACTCAGGTATGGAGGTCTCCAGCCCTCTCCAGCCCCAGCCCCAGTGCTCTCCCGCCCCGCCCAGAACGCACTCTCCACCCTGTGCCTCTTGCCAGCTCGGAGCACTCCACTCACTCTCACCCACCGGGCAGATCTAGGGCAAAGTGGGCCAAGGGCTGGGAAGAGAGATGGCACGGGAAGCCAAACAGATTGCCCACTGCCAGCTCTTCCCCGCTCTCCTCCAAGTCAAGAGCCTTTTCCAAGTGCCCCCCATTTGGACCGACACAAATTCCTCTTTCTCTTTTTGAGCTCCTGGAAATTTCTAGCTGCACCGGGAGGACACTAGCTGGACCCTAGAGCGAGGAGAGAGGGGAGAATACCCGTAGCCTGGAGGGTGTCGGTGCCCTCCTGTCCCTCTCCAAGAAGAACGGGCTCTCCAGAGATCCTGCCTCCCCCTCACCCGGGCCTTCGCTGAGAAGTGCTGAGAGGGCTCGAGGAGCCCCTCCAAAAGCCCAGCGGCAGGGAGTGGGCAGGCGCCGGGCCCCTGGGGGAGGGGCGGGCGCAGGGTTTGGGAAGGAATCCCGAGGGGGTGGAGGTGGCCTGGGCCGGTAGAAACCGGCTCCCCGATTGCAGAGGCTCCCGGCTGCCGCTGACGCCGCTGTCCCCTTCCCGCTCCATCCGCCCGCAGTGTCATCCTGCACCGACCGCAGTTTGTCCCCGGACCTCCAGGACCCGCTCCAGGACGACCCCAAGGAGACGGACAACTCGACGTCGTCGGACAAGGAGACCGCCAACAACGAGAATGAGGAGCAGAACTCGGGCACCAAGCGGCGCGGGCCGCGCACCACCATCAAGGCCAAGCAGCTGGAGACGCTCAAGGCCGCCTTCGCCGCCACGCCCAAGCCCACGCGCCACATCCGCGAGCAGCTGGCGCAAGAGACCGGCCTGAACATGCGCGTCATCCAGGTGCGGTGCGGCGCGGCCCGGCCAGGGTCGCCCTCCCCTGCTCCGCGCCCCGAGCCGCGCAGGCCACGTCGCGCGCAGTTCAGCTCTGGAGACCCGCGGTGCGCTCGAGATCGGAGCCCAGCGCCGAGCCCAAAGAGCCAGCCTGGCCCGGCCCCCTCCGGGCTGCGTGATCTCAGCCTGGTGGCTTCACCTCTCTGAATCCCGCCCCGTCCGAGGAGGCTGTTAAGCCCCGCCGGGATACAGGACCCCTCCCTCCATCGTCCGAGCAAAGAAAGAGGCCGCGTTCTTCACGTGCCCCCGCCCTGCGCGATGCCGGGGCAGACAGAAAAACGGCCAGGGTCGGGCTGGGGAGCCGAGGGGCCGAGACGAGAGCCAGGCCGGGCAGGAGGCCTTTATGAAGCCGTCAGGCGCGGGAGGGCCGAGGGCCAGGAAGCCCTGAGTCTTTATGAGTCGCCCCACGGGTCCGCAAAATCCTTCACCCTTGGCTGGTTCGCCGAGGCCCCTCTCCACCCCTCCGGGCCTAATCCGGGCTGGCCCCCGCCTCGGGGCAGTGGTGGCGTACGGAGGCGCTAGGACCCAGTAGGGCAGCCTGCGCGGGAGGGGAGGGCACCTCTGAACCGAGCTCACAGTCCCCCTCCTCTGTCCCAGGTGTGGTTCCAGAACCGACGGTCCAAAGAACGCCGGATGAAGCAGCTGAGCGCGCTGGGCGCCCGGAGACACGCCTTCTTCCGGAGTCCACGGCGCATGCGTCCGCTGGGCGGCCGCTTGGACGAGTCTGAGATGTTGGGGTCCACTCCGTACACCTACTACGGAGGTAAGGGGCCCGCCCGGACGTGGTGTCCTATGTCTTGATCTTGCATCCGGCGGGGCTGCGGGATCAGCGCCGGGTCTCCTCCCTCCCTCCCTTCTACTCGTACTGGACACACAGTCACGGTCTCACCAACACGCGCTGACCCAACCAGACCTCCTGGGCACAAAATCAGACACACAGGTCGACTCCTCTTGCAGTGACACACGCAGGAGACGTGCAGGGACACAGTGCACCCGTGGGGGATGCCTGAGCGCACTCCCGCACACGCTCGAGTCCTGAGACCTCGGGGACAGCTCTGCCACACGGTCGCACACCACCGCTCACGCTGACGGGCACACCTGCAGAAACGCGGGTCCACAGGGACACCCCCATCAGGCCAAGGTTTAAATCCTCTGCACACAGCCCCAAAAGGACACTCGCTACCCAGCTCCTGACCCCTGCACTTGGCACCAACAGGAACTGTGGCCCGGAAGGGCAGAGCAGGGGATGGGGATGGGGGAGGCAGGACCAGGGGCCGCCTGCTTCCAAGTCAGCAGCTCATGTTCCTCGGCAGGGCCATGCCAGGCCCTGGCACTATCAGCTCTGATGCCAGCCCTTGCTCTGCATAGGGCTCCTGCCCAACCTTCACCCCCACGCATGTTGGGGCTTGCTGGGGCTGGGGCGCAAGTGTTGGCTCAGTCCTGCTCTCTGCGCTGGTCTCTGGAGCTGTGGTGTGGTATGGGTGTTTTTTAAAATGATCAGTGGCTTGCAAAAAGAATTTCACATTTGGGGTTACCAGGCTCAGGTCTGGAGTGAGCTGCCCTCTTGATCACTAGCTCCTTGCCTCCTCTTCTCCTCCCTGCCTGCACCCCCATTTCCTTGCCACTTTCTAGTCGCACCACCACCAGCAGCCTTTTTTGGCTTTTTAATTTTTATTTATTTGAGATCACATTGCTCTGGAGCCCCTGAGCGGCAACCCGGGTGCACCTCCCGACACTTCCCAAAGCTTCAGGCTCAGAGAAATCATCCGCCCCCCCCCCCACCAACTTCATTCATGAGCTGGATTTGGGAAGTGCCCAGGAGAGGCGGTGCCTGCCCCCCACCCCCCAAAGTAGCCCAATTTGGGAATAGATGACTTAACTGCGAGAGGTGGGTTTGGGGGCAGTGTGGGGGGCCGGGAGCCGTACCCAGGCAGACCCAGGAAGAAAAACCAGAGACCCCACTAGTGTCAGCACAACTCAGAACTGGGAGGCTGGAGCTGCAGGCGCGGGAAATTGTGACTGAAATTGCTTCTGTGCTTTTGGGGGAGAGATGCTGTGAGGGCAGGGCCCGGGCTGAGGGCTACAGACAGCCCCAGGGTGGCCGAGTGCTGCCATCTGCACCCACCGGCGCTCTCCACTTATCTTTGCCTCCTCCTGCACCCAGTCTCCGCAGGCCTGCGCTGAGGTGGTGGGGCGGTCCTAGTCCGGAATTTTTCCCCGCCTGGGTAATTAACTAAGGTTTCCCCAAGGAGCTGGGTGTCCCCATCAGTGCTGCCGCCTTCACTGCCCGCGCGACTGCTGGATGGGGTGGGGGTCTGGACACGCTGGTCCCTCTTTTCCCGGAATGAGGGGGGAGCACAGGACCCCCCAGTCCCAGCGAGGCAGCCCCGCCTAATCCTCGCTGGGAGATCCCGGCGTCGGGGCCGGGCGGCGGGGCCTGCGGCTCCCCGTGGGAGCGCGGACAAAGCCCCAGCTGCGGCTTTTGTGCCCTTTTCAGACGGCGTTTGTTCCAATTACCTCCGGCCTGGCCGCCATATGGGCGGAGGCGGCGCGCTCCGCGCGGGGGCCGCGGCCCTAGCTGGCTGGTAGGCTCGCAGGCTCGCGGCGGGGACCGGCCCCCATCCCTGACCTTTAGGGGCCCCCAAATTTGCCACTTCCGATCCTTCCCTTCATTTTCGGGGAGAATGGAATGAGTGGCTTTTAAAATTTGGCGATATTTTTAGCTGTCCGCATAAACTGTCTCCAAGCCGCCCGTCCAGATACCCGCCTCTCAGGGCTTGGAGAAGGAAGAGCGGCAGCGGCAGGGGGATCCCGAACTCCCCCGGGTGACAGACCCCAAGACTGAGTAGGGCGCATAGATTCGCAGAGGAAATCGGGCATGCGAGAGCTCTGGTTTTCCGCCTTATAAAGCGGGTATTGTCACCATTGCCAGCCCCAGTCTGCTCCTTTTGTGGGGTCCCACACCCCAATCCTTCAGGGTCCAGGGAGAGTGGAGAGGGAGCAGCTGGTCTGGAAAACCCAGGGGAGGGGGCTCTGGGAGGAAGTCAGAGGGTCGAAGCGGAAACAGTTTGTTGAGAACGAAGTCTGTGCCCCAGAGTCCCTTCCTCACCCCCTCCTCATTTGTGGGCAGAATGCGCGACTGTGCATTTTTCTGGAGAGCCCCAGAACTTTCATCGGAATTCTCAAAAAGGTTCAAAGCACCCAAATGCTTTAGAACCTGGGGGTCCGGCAAACTCTCCTCCCTTCCCCCTTGAGACTGGAGAATCAGCCTGTGCCCCGAGGTGGCTGTGGAACTCTGGGCGTGACCCTGCTAATGTCCGCGGCCTTCTGCCCCTCTCCCAAGTCGCTGGGGCTCAGCTTCATCCGCTGCAGCCCAGCGGGCGGCCGGACTAGCGGCGGGACCCCGGCTTTCACCCTGTGGGGCGCAGGGCTGTTCTTAGCGGAGTGGAGAGCCCCGACTGGTCGCCTAGGTGCGGGGAGCCCGCGAGCGGGTTTGAGGGTCCCCTTGTGCTTTAGTCCGCGTTCCCCTCGTTGGGCTCAACTCGCCAGCCCAGAGCGCTTCGCGTTGCCGCTCGAGTCGGAGCTCCTCTAGCGCAGCGATTGCAGTCTCCACCATTTCGCGTTCGGGTCTCGGCCGCCGCACCCTCCTTTCCGCGCAGGTCTTGGGCTCAGCCGGCGGCCTCCACGTGCGTCCGTCTCTCTCGGTCTTCTGTGTCCTTCCTGGGTCCCCCGCAGGGTTTTTTGCGGTGCCCTTTACCACAGCTGCCCCCTCTCTCTCTGTTTGCATCTCCTGGACTGCCTTGCGGCACCTCCCATGGCTCAGGGTCGCCGTCTCTGGGGATCTCCGGGTCTGGGGTCTCCCCTTTTACTGTTGTCTGCTGACCCCTCACGGTCCCTGCCTCCCCTTTGGCTGTCTCTGCTCTGTGTGTTCTCTCACCAACTCTGGGGCCCTTCTGGAAGCCATGTCTCTGCGTCTCTGCCGCCTCTCTGTCTCTGTTGGGGCACTCTCTGACTGAAATCTTGGCATCTTTCTCTGCCCCTTATTGTCTCCCCGTGGCCCGGGGCTGCACTCGCTCACAGTTTGAGTCTCTCCCCCTTTCGTTCGTCTCATTGTCTCGCTCCCCAACATTCCCCACGCCCCCCACCGCCGGGGAGCCTCCTCTCCCTGGGTTGCCGGCCTCTCTCGGGCTCTCCCTAACCTGGAGCTGGTGCGGCGCGGCCCCGCCTCAACGCCGGCTGCGGCGGGCGCTATCTCTGCGCTGCATCGCCCGCGCCGCCCCATCTCCGGCCTCGGGCTCCCGGGCCGCCTCCCCGACCTCGCGCCCCTCGCGACGCGCCCCCGCTCACGTGTCTGTCTCCTTCCCGCCCCCCCTCCCCCGCAGACTACCAAGGCGACTACTACGCGCCGGGAGGCAACTACGACTTCTTCGCGCACGGCCCGCCGTCGCAGGCGCAGTCCCCAGCCGACTCGAGCTTCCTGGCCGCGTCCGGGCCCGGCTCGACGCCGCTGGGCGCGCTGGAGCCTCCGCTCGCCGGCCCGCACGCCGCTGACAACCCCCGGTTCACCGACATGATCTCGCACCCAGACACGCCGAGCCCCGAGCCGGGCCTTCCCGGCGCGCTGCACCCCCTGCCCGGCGAGGTGTTCAGCGGCGGACCCAGCCCGCCCTTCCCCATGAGCGGCACCAGCGGCTACAGCGGACCCCTGTCGCACCCCAACCCCGATCTCAACGAGGCCGCCGTGTGGTAAGGCCTCGGGCTGGGCCGCCTCCTGGACGCAGCCTCCCGAAACCAAAACGCCCGACGTGGACGCGGCCTGGGGCTCCCTCAGGGGTTCTCTCTCGGGTCCGCACTCAACCGGCAGCGGCTCGTCGGCTGAGCACCGAGGGGGACCGAGCCCCATCTCCACCCGCAGGCTCCGCAGGCACCCAGCCCTCTGCCAGCGCTCTCCCGGCCTCCGCGAGCAATTTACTGGGACCAAAGTCAATACTCCGAGGGTCAAGCAATTTCAAGCACGCTCCAGACTTCCCCAACCCCCACCCACCACCACCTCTTTGGACCAAGAGAGGGTAGAGGCTAAGGGGGAGCGGGGGAGGCGATTTTTTTCTCCCCTCTCTGCAATTCGAGTAGTATTTTGTAATCTTATTTCCCACTCTGCTTTCCCCATCTTAAAAGAAAAAGATGATAAGAAAAACAGATTGAAGGGGGAGAGAGGAGAGGAAGCAAGATATGGGAGAGAGAAGATGGAGAGAGCGCGCGCCCAGAAACACGCTTCAATAGGGGTCCCTGGGAAGAAGACAAATCCACGTGCACGTTGGCGCCCCCTGGTGGCCAATCTTGAGCATCAAGGTCAGCTTTTCCAGGAAAAGGGGTTCCAGCCAGGACTTGGCCAGGGCCAGAGCCTCCTTCCTTACATTGACATTTATTTGCAGCCAGGGCACCCAGGCCAGACTCCAACACTCGCCCACCCTGCTCTCCGCTCTGGGCAAGGCGCCAAGATTTCTGGGCTCTGGCCCCCAGACTCCACTCCTGGCCTGGGCCTGGCCACCAGGCAGTCAGGTGTACAGTATTATACTTTTTTGGAAGTTGAACGCTTCTAGTTTCCTTATTTTGTATAAAGAAGAAACAAATAAAGTATGTTTTTGTGTTTACTGTTTATTTATTGTACTCTAGTTATCTGGGGTTGGACATTTTTATATTTTTAAGAGGTGGGTGGGCAGAGTGAGGGGAGGCAGAAAGAGGTTTACCTAAAAAAAAAAAAAAAAACAAAAAATCAACTTTTTTTAAAAAGAAAGATTAATAAAAAAAAAATCTTTTTTCCCTCTGTGCTGTGTGGTTTCCTTTTTTGTCCCTGCCTTCATAGTCACTCAGAGTGGATGAACTTTTTCTTTTCTTTCTCTTTGTTTTAATCAAGATGTTATTTATTTGTCATTTGTTTACAAAAACACACTATTTGGGGAGTATAGCTTCACACCTTCACATGTACACATGCTTTACTCACCCACCAGAGCTCCAGGGCCACTGCCCCATGCCTTTACCTCCCCATCTCTGCCTCTATCATATTCACATAACAATCATCATATTCACAGAGCCTAAGAGTTATTTTTGTTGGTTTTGCCAGTTTGTTTTCTTTGGTATTTATGTTCCAAAAATGAGTGAAACCGTCCTGTAACTGTCTTTCACTTTCTGAGATTTCACTGAACATCATCACCTCAAGCTCGACCCATTTTGTCCCAAAAGGTACCATGAATCATTTTTAACAGCAGAGTAATATTCCACAGAGTATACACCACCATTTCTTTATCCAGGTGTTCAGGTGTCTGTCAATGGGCATTTAGGTTGGTTCCACATCTTGGCCATTATGAATAAGGCTGCTGTGAACATGGGGTGTGTAAATCTTTTCATATTCATGTTCCCATGTTTTGGGTAAACACTCAGCAGTGGGATCACTCAATCAGATGATATTTCCAATTTGCTTTTTTTTAGACTTCTCCGTACCATTTTCCAGAGAGGCAGCATCCATTCACATTCTCACCAACGGTATACAAGAGTTGCTTTGTCGCCCCACCCTCACCAACACCCACTTCCAGTCTCTCTAACACAGGCCATCCTCACAGAAGTCAGGTGTGGGTTTCATGTTCATTTCCCTGGCAGTAAGTGCTGAGCATCTCTGGTTCTTGTCTCTGATGTAGGGCAGACTTGATGGGTGCAAAGACCTCTCCTCTCTTGGTTCCTCCCAGGCTGTGACAGTGACCAGACTCATTCTGTGAAATCTCCATCTAGCCCCAGCCTACCTGGCACATAGTAGGTCTTCAAAATATCTGATGAGTGAATGAATGTGTGATTTGCTTGTCCTCAGTATGTCAGGAGGGTTCTATTGTAGCTTCTCTCTGCATCACATTCCAGGTAGCAAAGAAAAAAAAAAAAAGAACCCAGAATAGTTATCTACAAGGCTGTATTAGGATGGCAGTACCCCTGGAGAGCAGGCTGTTGTGCCCTATGATTCTTATGTGGTGCACATTATGTCACTGGGTAAGTCAGCACCGCTCAAGGGTCCTCAGTGAGCTTTAGGAGACCTGAGGCCACTACATAAAAATAGGACCCTCCTCTCTGCCTCAGTTTCCCTACTCACAAAGGTGAGTGTTGAAGAGACTATTTCTTATGTTCTCTTCCAGCTCAGTCACAGTAGGATTAGAAAAGCAGATGGGGCCTCCTTGGTGGTACAGCCGTTAAGCGCTGTGCTGTGGAGCTGTCTGCAGCGGTGACGCAAGTTCGATGCCCGGCCGGGGAGATTCCCACAGGGCGCAGCAGACCTCTCCTGCCTCGCCCGCTGCTCCCCTCAGCAGTGTATTTCCATCGATCTTCCTGTTCTGCTCCCCACTCTGGTGAACCCTCTCACTGCCCCACGCCTCTGGCCTATACCCCAGCTTGTATGCATAAATAAATAAATCTTTTTAAAAAAAGCAGATGAAGGAGCTAAAAATAAATAGAAGCACCCCTAGAATGCATCTGAATCCCTTTTCACCCTTGCTGAGGGTGGGGGGAGCTTGCCCAGTTTAGTGCTCACAAGGAAAGGAGGGGGCCAGGGAGGCTGGGGGGTGCACAGTAAACCACCATGATAGGGCACATGCTGAGTCTCCTCATCTGCCCCCCTCTTTTGCATGAACTTCACAAGAGTGACGCAAGGCAGCTTGGCTTTATTTTTCCTTCCCTCGCAGCACATTTATCCTCATCAGACAAATGCGTGTTGCTCATTGTGGAAAATGTAGATAAACAAAAGGAAGAAGACGTCACCACCCAGAATCTCGGGCACTGTGCTCACGTCGTGGGTGCTTTTCCTTCTAGACTTTCTTCCCCCTTCTGGCCCCCAGCCTCGTGCTCTCCATCCCGTGGGCGCCTGCTCTGGTTCACTCCGAGTACCTTCCAGATTCGCGAATTGATCAGAGACAGGGTTCCAAGTTCTCTGCTGATGGCTGAAGTTCCTTTTGACTGGGGGAGCCATCTTTTGGGTTTTTTTCCTCTCTCGCCAATTCTATTCCTGTACCTTTGGGTTTCTCTCCAGTTTTGACCCCTTTCAGCAGCCTGGTAGCTAAGTCTTCGGGTTCGTATCAGGGTGGGTATTATTTGCCCTGTTAAGATGCTTGCAGAGGCCAAGGGGCTGTCCCAAGATCACCCAGCTGAGCCATGGCAGAGCCGGACTGGAGCCTTCAGACATATGGGGCTTGTTTCTGCCCCCCTGCACCCTTGTGGATCCCCGACTGTCGTGGGTTACAGAGGCCAGAAGAGAATTTGCCAGACAGCCGGGTCTCTGTCAGGTCCCCAAATGTTTTCTGGGCGCTGTGAACTCTACAGAAACACTCACTTAGAACTTGGCCCACAGAGAGGCCTAGGGGCAGGAAGTGAGAGGAGAGAAGGGTCCCCCAGGATCCCAGACACAGGGGAGTAGGGGGAGGGGCAGAGGGAGAAGAGGAGGGGAAGAAAGAGAGGAGGGAAGGCAGAAGAAATGGGGAGAAGAGGGTGAGGAGGAGAAAGGGAGCTGAAAGACATAGAACACCCCCTTGGTGTCCCACATCACCTGCAGCTCAGACCCCCTGCCACCTACCCAGGTGAGAAGCGGAAAGCCAAGGATATGGGGACTCCCGTGCATGGTGCGGGCAGTAGAGGGACTGCAGGAGAACTCACTAGGATACACCCCTTAAAGCCCCTCCTGCCAGGTACAAACACACACATGCAGACAGATATCTGTGCTCACATGCCTGCGCGTTCACACATGCAAACACACGTGCACAAGCAGAAACATCAGCAAACGCAAACGTGTGCACAGGCACGTGAGCACACACAGGTGCGCGTGTGATGACACACCTCACCCTCCTGCATAGCTGGGTGTGTGCACACACATGCACATTAACACTCACATGTGCACAGATATGCACATGCACACAAGCACACACGTGTGTCAACACACCTGCTTTGAACCCACCTGGCTAGTCCCTGTGGACACGCACAACCTCCGCATCACATCCTGTGCATGCGTGCACAGGTACAGCAGAGCTCAGCCTGGGTGCTCCGAGAGTGGGACAAGCTGGCCTGTGTCGGGGGCTACTGGGGCACCCCCCAGGAGCCCCATCAGTTCCCCAAGGGAGGCTCAAGAAGCCAGGTCCCAGGAGGGGTGTGGATCTCTGGGGTTACGATCAGTCCCCACAGGTCTGCGTATTTCTAAGCAAGCAGGGATCGGAGCAGAAGTCCCGGGGGCCGAACAGAGCAGGGGGGTGAGGAGGCAGCCTGGTGGGTCCATGTCCCTGTCTTGAGCCTCAGTTGGCTCCACTGTGAAATGAACCCATGACGCACTTCATCCACGCCGGAGAGATGTGATTCAGCCGTGGTCAAGGTGGAGAAGTCTAGGTCGGGGTTCAGTCCCCAACCCTATGCTCCCCCAGACACACACGCACACGCACGCACACGCACACACCAGCTGCTTAGAGTATGACATGGGGAGATAGTGGGGCCTTGTTGACATCAGCTCAAATCCACCCCCTGTCCGAGTGGACACGTCATCCCCCCCAAGTGTCCACTGAGCTGAGGTAGAGGAAACCCACACCCCACCCCAGAGCCCTGTGTATTCACAGCCGGGGTGCGCTGACTTAAGGAGGCAGTTCCGACCTTCCTTCTCCACTTAAGGCGGAAAAGGGGGAGTCTTGGCGGGGTTCTTGCTCATGGGCAGCCACAGCTATTTCTCCAAGGGTGATTGATAAGACGCCATCCAGCCCCACAGCCACGTTGGACGTGCTCTCTGGCACGGCGCCCAAGAGGCTTCACCTCTGTCAAGCTCCCCAGCTCTTGTGGATGTCCCCCAAATTTGCAGCACCAGTGCCCGGCCTGCTTTGGGACCCCTTGTCCTGGTAATGCAAGCTCACTGTGTCCCTACAGGGTGAGTGCTGCTACCCCCACTTTGCAGATGGGGACACTGAGGCCAGGGAGGGGCGGGGCCAGGGTGAGAACTTCCACCTCTAAGGACCAGGTGGACCCAGCACCCGGGACAACCTAGCACCTTCGTGTCCAGTAACTGTTAGGATGGAAGGAAAGAAGGAAAGGGAGGGCAGGTGGGAGGGGAGGAGAGGCGATGAATGCAGCCCACTGGAATAAAAAGACGGTCTTTCGGGGCCTCCCTGGTGGCCCAGCGGTTAATCACTGTGCTGTGGAGCTGTCGGCAGCAGGGACTCGAGTTCGAAACCCTGCCGGGGAGATTCCCACATGGCACAGCAGACCTCTCCTGCCTCGCCCGCTGCTCCCCTCAGCGGTGTATTTCCGTTGATCTGCCTGTTCTGCTCCCCAGTCTGTCTCTGGTGAACCCTCTCGCCGCCCCACACCTCTGGCCTGTCCCCCAGCTTGTATGCATAAATAAATAAATCTTTAAAAAAAAAAAAAAGACGCAGAACAAGACTCCTGAAAAACAGCCTTGACTGGAAGACGCCTCACTGGATTTTACTGAAAACCCCATCTGAAAGCCCAAGCCAGCTAGAAGGGCAAAGGGCATAATGGAAATTGCCAAGGTCAAAAAGACAAGGGCACTTCTGGCTGCTCCTGGCCGACCTCTGTTTTTTCCCCTCTCCCTCCCTCCCCACCCCTCCCGTTGCTCCTCTCTCCATTAACTATCTGTTCATCTCCTATCTCCTCTTCGCCTGTATTTATTATCATTTAAAAATAAAAGATTTCCAAAAGGAAATAAAAATACCTGGAGGAGCTGACCAGCCCCTGGCGTGCCCTCTGGCTCTGCAAGAAGGGGGGCTGGCATCTCTCCCTGGCTGCCCCTAATTCTGGCCCAAACTGGACAGCAAACCCCACGTCTTCTGGGGCCCATCGTGCATGTTCTCCCCTACCCCGAAAACTGCCCCCAAATCAACACCCCCCCGGAGCAGAGAGCTGACCCTCGGTGCCTGGGACTGACACTTAAAATGCAGAATGGCTGTGGAGGGTCCCTGCTCCCAAGCCTTCTCGTGCAGTAAAAAGGTATAAACAGAATAAATTACCTCTCCAGCTCGGATTATGAGAATACCCATCTCCTGACCGGAATTTTAAATCCTGCCTCCCTGGTAGCGCTGCACACGGCTGATTTATGGAAACGGGAGCGCTTCTCTGCATATTTCTCCTGTTCAGCCAAGTGACCGAGTTTACCCTTCCTATGCCATTAGCGTTATTAACACCTGGGCAACCGATCATGGCAAATGGGCCATTTCTGTGATGAACGGAAACCTCTATGCCTCTTCTCGGGGCTGCGCAGCCTCTGGCCTCCTCGCTGCCTTGTATGCCAGGGCTCAGGCCACCTCCGTGTCCCCCACCCAGCACTTGCTGAGGGGCCCCTGGGGGCTCTGGGCGGAAACCCCTAACCCGGCAGGTGCCTGGGTGTCTGGCACAGCTCTTCACGTCTGCTCTTCAGAGGATGTTCCAGATGGAGGACAATGGTCTACTGAGGTTCAGGGAAGGTTGGGGATTGGCGTCAACTCCCACAGTTTCCAAGGGAGTTGGAATCAGAATTCAGATCTTCTAGCGCCTTCCTGCTCAAAATGGAGTGGGGGGGCCAGCAGGAGCAGTGACCCCTGAGAGCCGCAGAGAAGGCAGAATCTCAGGCACAGAAGAAAAGCACAGTCCCGGCAGGGGACAGGGGGTTTGGGGCACCCACCCAGCCCTCAGGGAGTTGATGCTTCTCTGGAGGACACACACAGCAGCCAGCGCTCTGAGCCAACACCCCAAAGATGATAGGAAAAACCAGGCAGGGTGAGTGGGGTACTCACCTTGGGGTGCAAAGTTTAAGGGAGTGTACCCCAAACTCAGCAGTCAAAACTATGGCACCTTAGTATTTTGAAAAAGCAACAAGAAAGCAGAGTAATCCACAAGTGGCAATGTCTGAACCAGCATCACAATCCGACAGGTCTGGGTCCAGGTGAGGTGAGACAAGCAGGTGCAAGGTGAGACCCAGCTTCATTTAAACCGTCACTGCTTTATTCACCGGGAATTTCTTTTTCATTAATTTCACTTTGAACAAATATTTGATTGCAGTATTATCTGGATTTCTGAATTTGGGGCACCTCTTACGTTTTCCTCTCAAGGCGAGTACCCCAGGGTTGGGTTGTGGCCGGGACGGTCCCCAGAGGAGGCCACTGGAGCCACGACCTGAACAAGGAGGCGCTGCGGGATCTGCTGGAAGCGTGTGCCAGGCAAAGGGAACCGTGCAGAGGGGACCTCAGAGGTGGGGTCGGGCTGGGGGAGCTCTAGGAAGAGAAAGAGGCCAGTGAAGTTGTGAAGCAGGAACCAGAAGGACAGGAGGGGCTGAGACCCAAGATCCACTGAAGCCAGAGCCCCAGGGTGAGTCCTGGACTCTTCATCCTAAATGCAGCTTGGGACCCTAACCGGTAAAGGGGCAAGAGGTGGGACTTAAGGGGGCGGGGCTTGTGGGCGGGGCTTACGGTGGGCGGGGCTTACGGTGGGGTTTGTGGGTAGGGGATTGCTGGATGCTTCCAGGTTTGCCGTTATTCCTCATTTTGCAGCAGAGGAAACTGAGGTCCAGAAATGTTTTCACTAGTAAGAAGCAGAGGTGGGACTTGAGGTCTGCTCTTCAAATACCCAGCCTGGCCCATTTTCTGCCCACTTTGCCATCTCCAAAGAAAGGGCTAGATCGTTTGACTTCAGGTGAGCCTCAGTTTCCCTCATCTGTAATATGGGACAATTACAGCACCCACTTCCCAGGACTGAGTCAAGGAAATTCATCAGGCCACAGCTGCTATGCACTCAACAACTTTTACCTTAAAAGGAAGAAAAAGGGTTCTTTACCACCCACTTCTCTCTCCGCTGGTTCTCCCCTAAAAGGAGAAACTTTGGTATTTGTTCTTCAAACATTTATTTTATTCTTTAGGCATTTTTTTTTTTTTTGGAAGGGAACGGCTTGGTGAAGGTAATCAGTTTTCGGACTTAAGATAAAAAATCGCAGCAAAGGGTTGACTTGACTCTTTATAATTAATGGGGCGGCTTGTAATAGGATTCTCCTGCCTGTGGCGCTCCCAGGAAACACCTTTTTACATAAGATATTGCCCACGCCGGAGTGGCAGCGGGGTGATTTATGGGGTTCCTTGCTCCAGAAAACCTCTCCAGGGGTTGCCCAGTGGAATTTATCAGTGAGTTCGGGAACCCTGCCTGTGACATTTTTGGTGGACTTTAAAAAGCACAAACAGTGGGGAAGGGCAAGGCCGATGGGACGGGAGAAGTGGAGGGCCCCTTCCCTGGGCTTGCACAGCAGCACCCAAGAGGGGGCTTCTTGGCATGAGATTTATGAAGGGAGGCTTTGGGGAGAAGGGGGTGGGAACTGAACAGGCGCGGGTTGAGTCTGGCTTCAGCCTGACCCCAGGGGCACAGTGGACTGCGGATGGCCCCCTAGAGCTGCCTGCCCTGGAGGCCAACCCCCTTGATTTGGAGTGGGGGGGCAGCGGTGAGGATGGCACCAGGCCTGGGACTTGGGCGACCGTCTGGGCAGATCTAAAAGGAGGGAATATCGGGACAGGGTGGGGATACGAAGAACTCAAGGGTCTAGCATTCATTCATTTAGCAAGGACACTGCAAGGGGGGTGTTGTAAGCTGTAGGCCACTTGGGGGAAGGCAGAACCTCTGCGCCCCTCTGGACGTAGTGGGGTTCATTGGCAAGCCTTTGGAGAAGGGCACCAACGCCCTCGGCAGCTGAATTATCTTGAACCCTCATGTGGGTCCCCACTTTGGCCTGGGAAGTCCTGGGGAAGCAGGACTTGGGCTCTCCAGCAGGTGGGTTCTACATCCTCGTGAGATCTAAGCGCCCTACCCTTGGGTCCTCACCCTCCACCTAGCCCTGGGCAGGCCATTGTTCCTCACTGGGTCTCAGCAGCCCCGTCCCCATCAGGGACAGCCGGCCAGGCCTCAGGGAGGGGGGGCCTGAGGCTCGGCCTCAGGGTGAGGCCGGCCCTAGACCCCTACAAGTGGGTGGAAAATCTACTCTCCTCTGCAGGGACTTGAGCTCAAATGTCCCAGGTGTCTCTGGGTTCAATTCCAGCCACAGGCACTTCCGGAAGAAGGTCCGCCTCACTTCATGAAACACTGCTCTGCTCAACAGCTAGCACCTTGGGTTATATTTCACTCTTCCTGTAAAGGCAGTCAGCGTGACCTCCCATGCCGGAACAAGAAGAAAAGGTGCATCCCAAGAGAGGCCAAGGAAGTGAAGAACAAGCCCTCCCAACGGCCCCCATATTTGAGGGGGCCACCCCAGATGAGGTTCAGACCTAGGCAGCTCCGAGCAGGTCCATTCAAATCAAGGGATGTGTCTCGGGCCTCCCTGGTGGCCTAGGGGTTAAGTCTCAGCGCTATCACTGCCATGGCCTGAGTCCGATGCCTGGCCAGGGAGCTTCCCACATGGCGCAGCAGACCTCTCCTGCCTCGCCCGCTGCTCCCCTCAGCAGTGTACTTCAGTAGATGCGCCTGTTCTGCTCCCCACTCTGTCTCTGGTGAGTCGTCTCACCACCCCCACCTCTGGCCTACACCTGTGCCATAGGTCAGGAGACTTCCAGGTCAAATGGCAGAAATCCCAGGCTTACACATACAGGGGCCTGTAGGAATGAGGACCTCCTGAGAGGGCTCTGATTGGCCAGCTTGGCTCCTGCTCCCACCCTTGAACCAATCACATGGCCAGAAGAAATGCAATGCTTGGATTCAGGAAGTGCCTTTCCTACAGGACCCATCAGTGTCTTAATGTGACTATGTGGGCAAACAGAGCATGCGATTTCCTAAATTGCTTTGAATTTGAGCAAACAGTATGAAATGGAGAGATCTGTTATGCTGGGCCTGCAATCGGATGGGCTGAAGCCATGGGTACCTCCTTTCTCCAGAGCATGAGTTCTCCACTTTGCTCCAGTCCCCACCAAGCCCTAATGTCTAGTCCCAACCTGCTTCGCTATAGACACCTACGTTGATGCCTTTGATGCTGGACTAGTGATTAGATTATAAGACCCAGATACTAAGATGTGAAGCACCACATAATGCATAGCAAGTATTCCCTCATCAATACGTGAGCACGCACACACTTCCACACGCACGCGTGACACAGGCATGCATGTGTGCATACAAGTGCACGGCTGCACATACCACCCCTCACGGACAACTTGGAATACAAGCCAGCCTGAGCCACCACGTCCCCCAAATGAGGGTCAGATCCTTCTCTGTGAGTGCTGGGGCACATGCCCGCCCTCTACCGGGGGCTTGCCCAGGCTGGGGAGGGGAAGCAGCACCAGGCCTCACTCTGGCCCCAAGCAGCTGCCTGTCCTGGAGCCAGCTGGGCAGCAAGAACACCCCTTTGGGCTGTGGAAGGCTGATCCCGAGCTTCTGCATTGCCCTGGCTGAAGGCTGGAGGACTAGACGGGGGCAGAGGAGGCGCCAGAGAGGGCAAAGAGGATGCCTCAGCCACTAGCACCCCCAAGGACCCAAGGGGGCTCCTGCCTGGAGAGGGGTCCGCTGGGCCGGAGGCTGGGTATGTCCCAGGCAGGTGCATGCACCTGGCAGTCCCATTTACCTACCGCAGCCCTGTACCCACGGAGACGCCCCTGTTCCAGCACCTCCCCGTAGGCTCCCCAGCTCCCCCAAGAGAGGCCCAAGCGGAGAGAGACAGACAGCAAGAACCTCTCTTCCCCGTGCCCATCCCCCCACGTCGTAGTCCACAGGCTCAGCTCCCCTCCAGGTCCTGCGGTCTCCCTGGGCCTCCTCTCTGCCCTTGGCGTTCCTTGGATGTCAACCAGGAAGGGCTGAACTAAGATAATTGACGTGTGTTATCTGAACGGGGTCAGCAGGTCCCTCGGTTTCTTATCTCCAGCTTGCCGGGACCAGGAGAGGAGCAAACAGCAGCTGACAAGTCTCCCAGGAGCACAGCCGGGGCCAGAGGCCTGACTGGGAGAGAGAGCACCTGGGATGGATGTGGGCTCCACCACCCACCTGGAGGCGAGGGGAGGGAAAGGCCTCTGCCGGCTGAAACAATCCTAGGAGGCTTCCTGGAGGAGGCCGCCTATGCTGGGCTTTGAAGTTTGTGTAGCTGTTAGAAGTGTTGAGGGCACAACAGTCAGGGATCACAGCTTAAGTGAGGGAAAGGAGGTGCAAGAGCCTATGATTTTCACATACCTGAATTCCAGTCCTGTTGTATGACTTAGTGGCTCAAGCCAGTCTGTGCCTCAGTTTCCTCATTTGCAAAAATGAAAAAATCATAGTATGGGCCATGTGAGTTATTATGAGATTAGGTGAAGTGACTGCTGAGACCCATAGCACACAGTAGGTGCTCACTGTGCTGGTTCCTCCCCACCCCGCGTTGCTGGGGGAGGGGTGCTCAGCAGGTAGTAAGAACTAGCACTTTTTGAAAGACAACATACGCCAGCCATAGACCACCCATCTCACAGATGAGCTCAGGAAGGCGCTGGGGGGAGCAGCACTGGCTGGAGGTCTCGGGGCTGGACTAGCAACGGGGAGCAGTGTCTGCTGAATCCACTCTGGGCTCCAAGTGTCTCTCCTATTCTGGGGTACATACAGTGTAACTCCAAAGAAACAGGGCTGGGTCCTGGTGGCCTCTGGAGGAAACCCCACAATCTGGGGGCTATGTGTGGGGTTGAAGAGAGAATGAGCCCAGGCAAGGGGGAGCAGAAAGAGGTCACCGCAGCTCTCAAAATCCCTCCCGGAGCGGAGGGAAGAGCCTGGGCAAAGGAATGGAATTGGGAAGTGGCAAGTGGGTTTCCTCCAGCACAGAGGTTCTCCCTGGGGTCCAGAGAGGGGAGTACACTTGCCCAGGGTCACACAGCCTTCACCTGGCAGGAAAGGGGGATTCCATGGGGCCCGAGACCTGAGTGGGCTATCGACCTGAACGTACCCCACACTCTCCGTCTTGTTTCCTACAGGGCTGTGAGGGATTGAATGGGACTCCCCCATGCCAATACCTGAGGGCCCATCAACCCCCAGTTGGGTGAAGAGGGGAATTTCCCCAGCCCAGGGACAGGCTTCCCCAACGGAGACGCTTTGCTGCCCCCTGGTGGCAGAAAAAGATTCTCATTTTCCCTCCAGCTCCCTAAGAGCACCCTCCCAGGGGCTGGAGGGGCAGACCTCAGGGACCAGCACCCACACTCCATCCTCCAATGTGTCCAGAGCCCCCTGGAGGCCCTACCTCCTTCCCCAGTGTCCCCCACCACCGACTTCTGCTCAGAGAGACATGTCCAAAATCACAGGCTGGGCCTCATTGCAGCTGCGACCCTGGGCAGAGTAGGCTACTCTTCTGGGCCTCGGTTTCGCCATACGTCAAACAGGGACGATAATGATGGTTTCTGCTTCGTAGTGCCTTCGTGCCATTAAAGAAGACAATTCTTAGGAGAGTTACTGCACCCCCCAGGCGTGAGAAGAGACAGAACGCCTCCCTCTCCTTCCTGAGCAGGCCCCCATGCCAAGGAAGCCCAGTTAGAAGCTCAGCCTGGCCGGATCCCCTCAGACACCTGAGCTTTCAATCCTTGGCTCTGTTTCTGGCTGTGCGACTCACAGAGTGACTTCACCCCAGAGTTGCTGTGCGCCCTCTAAGAGCTCATGGATCTGGAGACCGCAGACGCACTGGAGTTACTGTCTCAACTCAGAAAAGGTTTATTGGCCAAGGATGCAGCGGATCCAAAGGGTGCAGTTCAGGAGGGCTTCCTGAAGGAGGCAGTCAGCACAAAAGCACAGAGTATCTTCTATTGCCAATCACCAGCACAGACTCCCCTCAGTTACCTGGGAGTCCATGAGCCATGTGGGAGTCTGTTGCCAGGCCAGCGCTCTCCAACCAGGAGCCCTTAGTTCTGGCCCAGCTGGGCTTTCAGAGCCTGCAGTTCTTGGCTGTTAATGCTGTTGCCCCCACACACAATGACCACAACTGAGGCCAGGGAGGGGGGCAGGCGACCCTCAGCCTGGAGCTTCCCCAGGAGGCCCGAGTAGATGGCAGCCAAGGCTGCCCCACAGGCAGGCTCCACCAGCATCCGCTCATCATCTGCCGGGAGCAAAGAAGGGGGATGAGGAGAGGGAGAAGGAACCAGTTAGTCTGGGCAGAATCTGAGCCATCCACCCACCCCTCCATCCATCCATCCACCCAACCACCCCCCCATCATCCACCCACCCAACCACCCATCCATCCATCCACCCATCCATGCACTCATCTATCATCTGTCTGACTCTCTATCCATCAATCTGACCATCCACCCCTCCATCCATCCACATTTCATCTATCTATTCATCCCTCAGTTTCCTCTATCCATCACTGGATTGTCTGTCTGTCCATCCATCAGTGTATCTATCAATCAATATATCCATTCATCCATCTGTCCATGCATCCATTCATTCGCACAGTCATCCATCCTTCCCTAATCCATCATTTGACTGTCTTTCCATCCATCCGTCAATGTGTCCATTAATCAATGTGTCCATCCATCCATTTCTATATTATTCATCAATCCATTGCCTCATCTGTCCATCTATCTATCCATCCACCCATCCATTCACCTTTTACTCACTCATGTTCATCTATTCATTCAACACACATTTACTAGTTTCCCAACTCCCTGTACTAGGAAGAACCTGGGGACACAATAATGAACAAGATACAAGAGCCTCCACCCTTACGGAGTTCACAATCTAGATTGCGAGTGATGCTCAGGAAGTCTCCAACCCAGGCAGAGATCTGGAAGGCTACCTGGAGGAGGTGCCATGATGGCTGAGGAGTCCTCCATCACATGAAACTGACAGAGAGCAGGGCCAGGGCTGGACAGCCGAGAAAGGAGGAGCATGCAGAAGTCCAGAGACTAGAGACAGCACAGTACTTCACCCCACCCCTCGCAGCCACTCAATGTGCGCTTACTGTGCACCTGCTGCATACCCAGCCCCGTGATAGGCACCAAGGACACGGGCAAGTGAGAACAAGCTCTCCCTAGGGGATCAGAGTGGGGGTCTCCAAGCTCAGGCAGGAGGCAGAGGTCACCCACCGAGGAACTGCTGCACAGAATTCACAGCCTGCATGTCCTCCACCACCTCAGAGAAGATCTGGAACTCTTGCACGCACGCGAGGGCCCCCATAGCCACGGTCTTGGCACCCAGGCACTTGGCCACACTGCAAGAAGCAGCAGGCAGAGCAGTGAGTGCAGGGAGGGGTGCAGGGAAGCAGCAGGTCTCCTGCCCATGCTGGCCCAGGGCCCCTCCCCATCCTGCCATGGGCCAGGATTCGGCATTGCAAGAGGCTAGCACAGAGCCTGGCCCGGAGCGGGCTCAGAAATCACAGGTCCGTGAGTGATCGACAAAGGGCGTCATCCCTCAGACTCTACTGGGCCATTCCCTGCACATTCCAGGAAGCCAGACAGAGAAAAGGATTTTTTTTTTCATTTTATCCATTAATAACTATTTAGCATGTCTATATTTATTGGTTGATATTTATTGAAAGTTTACGAGGTGCTAGATGCATGGATTTTCTGTTTTAATCCTTACAATCACCCTTTGAGCTAGAAACTTAGGAGCTCCATTTCACAGGCGAGGAAACTGGAGCTCAGAGAGGTTAATAACTGACTCAAGGACACACAGCTAGTTGGTAGCAGAGTGTGGAATCAAACCCAGGCGGTCTGGCACCGGGGCCATGCTCTTTACCTCTGTGCCGGAGCCCCCCTGAGGTGGCCCGTGTCCAGGCCCAGCAGAGCCTAGAGCCAGGTTGCGTGGTTCCAAACCTTGGCTCCATGCTGTGTGACCTTGGGAAAGTCACTTCACCTCTCTGATCCTGTTTCCTCACCTGCAAAATGGGGATAGTGGCGGCACTTGGCTCATGAGGTTGCCATGGGATTGACTGAGTTAAAACCTCAAAAGGTCGTAGGCTACAGTCGACACTTAGTCCTATAGAAGCGGGTTGTGGTTATCATTATCATCCCGCTACAAAGCTCAGTCCTGGGGGAGAACAGCAACAGACAAGGAAACACGGGAAGAAGTAAATAACCCCATAAAGCAAGACATGGGCAGGGACCCTCCCGGAATGGGACTGAGGGAGAGAAACCAGCCCAGGACAGAGCAGGGCGCTGGGGCAAAGTCCCGGGGTGAGGAGACCTGCTTGGGCGGCCCTGCCCCCATCAGCTAGCACTGGGAGGCCCCAGGGCAGTGCCACCCCCACCCTCCAGCCCCCACAAAGGCCAGCCCGTGCCCACCTGGTGATGTCCGGCAGCGTGACCAGCCTGCCCGCCTCAATGGCCGCATTGAAACAGTTGGCCCCTCGGGTCTCCATAGCGACGATGGGCACACGCTGCCAGCCCACCTGGGCCAGGCCGGCAGCCACCCCAGCCAGGAGGCCCCCGCCCCCCACCGCCAGCACTAGGGCGCCCGGTGGGGTCCGCAGCTCAGCTTTCAGCTCCCGCACCAGGCTGGCGTGGCCTTCCCTGGAAAGGGGGGGCAGGGGAGGAGCAGGGGAGCCCAAAGGCTCAACCCCCACCCAAAGCAAGGGCGAGGGGAGAGGGGCCCCGGCAGGCGCACCCTGGCAGCTGTCATCCATTCCCCCGCCCCCTCCGTTCCTCCCAGGCGCTTTCTCAGACTGTCCACTCCATCTGCTCCGCAGAGCAGCTGGCACATGCGGTTAGGGGGGACCTGCAGGGCACCCGCATAGCATCGGACCCGCCGACTCTAGGCCCTCTGGGCACCTGTGCCCCTGGCACTCATTGACTGTGTGATTTAGGGCAAGTGGCTTGACCCTCTGTGCCTCGGTTTCCTTGCCTGTAAAACCTGCTTAAAACACCCCCCTCTGGGGCTTTGGGGGGATTCAATGGGTTAAATGTGTCCTAAAGCTCCCCTCCAAAAAGCGGATTTGTGACCAGAGTTCCCATTTTACATCCGGGACGCTGGGGCACGTGGGTAAGATGCTGAGCTCAAGCCACATCGCGCCCCAGTGGCAGACGAGGGGGCTGAACCCCAGTGTTTCTGGCTTTGAAGGCCCTTCTGCTCTGGCCTGTTCCCCAGCATTCAATGGGACGATGCTGATTCTCTGGCTCTGAGCTCCAGAGCTTGGGGGCACTAGTCTTACCATATCAGGGGGTGGTCAAACGGGGGGACGTTCACCCAGCCGTCCCTCTTGGCCAGCTCTTGCGCCCTCAGGTTGGCCTCGTCCCAGACCTAAAGGGATACCAGCGCCCTCAGAAGAGGTGGTGATCAGAGCAGGGGGGATCTCCATGCACCCCCCGCCCAAGTTCCTTGCAAATAAGCCTCTTGCACCCCTGAAAAGAACGTGCCCAGGTGTCCTCTGGCCAGGGGAGACGAGGGCCAGACGATCACCCCGCCTCAGCCAGCCACAGGGCTCCTGCGCACTCAGGAAGCGGGGGGGGGGGGGGGGGGGGGGGGGGGGGGGGGAACCCCATGTCCATGTCCGCTCGGGGCTGCTGGCCGGGCAGCACCATCAGGCCACAGCTGCTGGTTAAAACAGGCTCTTCTTGTTTGGTTCCCCTATATTCCTGCTATCAGTGAGACCATTCGATATTTCTCTCCTTCTTTCTGGCTTAATTTCGCTGAGCATGATCCCTTCTAGCTCCATCCATGATGCTGCGAATTGCATGTGCTTATCTTTTTTGATTGCTGAGTAGTTTTCCATTGTGTATATGCATCACATCTTTTTGATTCAATGATCTGTTTGGGGGCATCTGGGTTGTTTCCATATCTTAGCTATAGTGAACAGGAATATAGGGGAACCCAACAAGAGAGACATTCAGCAAGGGGGGAGGATAAGGGCTCAAAATGGGGGAGAAAAGAGCACAAGGGACAATGGTGACGGGATGGTGAATCGGTGGTGGGGAACCTACGGGGAGCACACAATAATGTCAAAGACATAAATAATAATAAATATATATATATATATTAAAAAAATAAAAAGGGGGACAAAAACAGGCTCTTCTGCTCCGCCTCAGGGTCCTGGGGTCCCCAGCTCATCTGTTCTACGGTCATCATCTGCTGACCCCTGTGTCTCCCCAGCTATGCTTGGAGCTTCGGAGACTGAAGTCATTTCCTGAGTTCCTAGTTCTGTCTAACAGAAGGCAGGCACATAAGGAGGGGAGGGAGAGAGGGAGGGGGAG
>PVIJ01009798.1:0-64487 GCA_004024925.1 Scalopus aquaticus
TTCATTTTTTTTCTTTATTTTTTAAAATTGCATCCCTCTTCAGTCACTTGGATTCTTTGTGCATTATCATTGATTTAGTCTGCCATTTGGTCTATTCTATTTCCATAGTTTTCCGCAGATATATATATATATATATATATATATATATATATATATATATATATATATATATATATATATGTATATATATATATATATAAATATATATATATATATATTTTTTAATCTTCTCTGTGTCTTTACATCCTGCATCTATGTGTTTTTTTTATTATTTCAGGCTTCAATTTGGATATTTTCATTATTTCCCAGGATATTCATTTGTTTTTCCAAGTTTTCTTGTATACCTTTTCATAACTTTTCTGTATTTCTTCCATTTCTTTATCATTGCAATTTTCAACTCTGTATCTAACCAGAAGTAAAGTTCTTCCATGTCTTTGTTGTTGGGTTCTGGGCATGTGTTCTCTTTTTGTGGTATAGTATTCCCTTGAGGACTTGGGTTGCCATTTATTTTATTATTTCATCTGACCATTGCTTGCTTTCCAAATATCGAGGATGCAGCTTTTCCCACACATTGATAAATGGCACTGTATATTAGGGAAAATTAATTTAAAGTTCAGTCTTTAGTGAGTGAATGTCATGGTCCTAGAAGGGTCTGTTGCTGTTGTAAGAGGTGTTGGTGAGAGCAGCTCATGCTTGTGTTGTCTCTGCTAGCCCTCCTATCTGGGTTTCAGACATGTATCTCTGCAGTCTACTGATTGAGTTTTCATGTTGACTGAGTTTTCAGAGCAACTTAAGCATGTTTGAGTGCACCTTCACTGTATTGCTTGGTTCCTGTATCTACCTGCTCTGGGGGAAATGGGTTAGGGGAGTCAAACTTTCTGACCTTTGTCTTACTCACTGGGTACCATATCCATCTGGCTCATTCCAACACTCCCACCCATATCGCTCATGTTTAGATCCACAACATTCAGTTTTGCATCCCCTGTGTGTATATGAATCACAGTTACTACCATGGAAGCCACCTCTTCCCAAACTCTCTCTTTTGTTTACCGTACTCTCTCTTTTCCTTTGCTCAGAATAAATTTCTACTGCTTTCCTTTTGTCACACTCTGCCAGCATTGGTCCCTGGTGTTTGTGAAGTAGTCCAGTTTCACTTCACATAATGCAGTCCTCTGAGTCCATTGTCTCTCTGGTCTTCTATTTAGTTTATTCTCCTCAGAGTAAAGTGGGGAACATCCTCTGATGACATCTCCCTCTTTTTTCCAGGGTCACTATATCTAAAACAATAGACAGTAAATATCCCAACAAAAAATGGGAAAAATAACTTGAATATGCACTTTACCACAATCCTTCCTGCTGAGTTTGGAGGGTTCTCTGAGGGTTCTTTGCTATCCAGTGGATATCTTGAATTTGGATATCATTGATGCTTTCCTTTTCACTGGTTGCGTTATCCTTGTCATACCTGAAGGAGGTGCCTCCATCCACCAATTTATTCTACCTTTGCTCTGAAAGTTTCCTAAGAGTTTCTCTCCACTAAGTCCTGCTCCTATGGTGCTTATGATTTATTCTAATTATGTGAGTAAGATATATGAACACAGAAGTGATTATCTGGAGGGTCCTTTGTTAGGAATTTACTAGTCCTGGGACAGGTCTCCCTCCAGGGTCAGTAGTCAATAACTCCCCTTGTGTCAAAGTCTCAGATATACAGAAAAGAAAAGACATAGTTAACACACCCACATGGAATCCTTAAATGTCATCTGAGTTCATTTCCATTGTAAACTTTAATATGCTCACTATTTTTTCTCCAAAGGCATTTGACTTAGGCATTTTTTCAACACTTGTCCTACTGAATTCTGCCTGTACCCCAGAGCCAGAGGACTCTTCCGGAATTGAAATCAGATCAGACTGTCCCTGGTGAAACCTGCCCCAGTTTCCCACTGCTCCTGGTGCCCAAGCTGAGTTCTTCCCATAACTGATACAAGGTTAGGTTTCACATACTTCTATCTTCACACTGTCTCCTTTCCCACTCCCCATTCCACAATCTCTCTCTTTCTCTATATCTTCTCCTCAATTCCCTCTGTCTTCCCTCCTTGCAGTTGCTCACTCCTCTCTAGCACTGCTTTCCTGTCTCCCACCTTCCCCCTCTCTCTTTCTCACCATTACTCACACATCAACTCTTTCTAATTCTAAGCTTTTGCATGTATTCCCTGTGACCAGCTTCCCACCCTATAAGGTAAATGGGGGAGGTATCAGGATTTTCCTCTACCCACCCCCTTCTGTGATGCACCTCTGTAGGCCTATGCACGTGCCTGATGGCAGGCACCTGAAGAAGGGTGTGGCATGGTGTGGCGTGGCAGAGCATGGCATAGTGTGGTGTAGTGTGGCATAGCATGCGTGAGGCAGAGAGGCGGAGAGCACAAAGAAGGAGAGCACGGTAGCAGCAGTGAGAGAGCAGAAGACAAGGTGGAAGCGGCAGCAGTGAGACCGCAAGATGCTGTCAGAGAGCCCTGAGAAGGTGAAGATTTGCCAGGGGCTAGGAGGCCTGCCAGCCTGCTGGCCCCCCAGTCCCACTTGCCTGCTTGCCTGCCTTGTACATGGGTGCCTCCCGGCAGAAAGATGTAATAAAAACCTAAAAAAGGCACCAAAGCTCCAGGACTCCTTTAGACCTCTCTGCCCATCTCCTTAGAGAACCTGTGCTTCCTGGTGTTTTCCTGCCACAACACACCCTCATCCCAAATTCCTTATTTCTGGACCACTTCTTTTTTCAGCTTTCAGTCTAAAATCTCTTCTTGGCATTGCGGTGAACACCCTCTCTATGACAGATTTTCCACTTACAAACTATCTCATTGCCATATTGAAATGTAGTGTTTACCACCACCCATAATTAGGAGGCAAATGTGCTCACTTACACCTATTTCATCCATATTCAGCTATGGGGTCTCTCCTGGTCACTGGTGTCTCTATCCTAGCACCTTGCACAGGTCATGTTTTTAACACATGTTGAATAATGAAATATGTAAAATGAGTAATAAACATAAAGTGGTTGAGCTTCACAGATAATAGAGAAATTGAAAACTAAGGACTTGTTAAATGATAAGTTTTATTCTGTATCCTCATCAAGTCTGACAGGCTTTTAATGACAGTTGGTACAAGGGTCAATGTTTACAAGTTCAGTGAAAATGATTTGGTATTGAGTTTCAAGAACTTTAAATATTGTGATGAAACTTATTACTGTACGTGAATTTTACTGTGGCATTTTTTTCATTTATTTAAAGTTCACCTAGGTTCTGGACTGCAGAAGGTCACAAGGTCAATGACTTGACCTTCTTAAAAGAGATACAGGATCTTGCTGAGGACATTAATGAGCTGATGGACAAAGCAAAAAATTTACAAAACCTTTGGGAACAAAGATCTAAGACTCCAGGCAAGTAAATATCTCCAAATTTCAGCTGCCTGCTAGGACATAGGTTCAGGTGGGGGCCTCTCTGAGGTTGTGAGAAGCCAGATGTTCTTAAAATCCTATTTACATTTTTGCCTCCTTATTGCAATAGGCTATTACATGAGTTTTAGAGAGAGGAATACTCTCTAAGGTTGAGGCTCAGCAATTGGCACCAGGGGTGGCAGGCGGAACAGAATTTCCACCCCGGGAACTCTCTTACTGGGAAGACTCCATGGGCATTTCTTGGTTTCCAGAGGGGCTGTGGGTAAAGCTTCTCTTTGTCTTCATAGGGCCTTCTTTCCATATGCTTGCTTTCTTCAAATTCTAGCTTCCTTTCTCATTTCCTCTCTCTCCATTTTTAAAATCAGACCCCACCTCTTACACACACACACACACACACACACACACACACACACACAACATAGGGCAATGAAGGACATGTCTCTCTTCTTGTCCCACCAGATAATCATTTTTATTTTCTTTATTTTCCTTCTACTTTTAACAACCCTGTTTTCATATTTTCCAAGGAAAAAGAACATCCATAAGAAGATAGCATTGAAATTGCTGACCACTAGGTCAGCAAAGCAAGCTGGTCCCAACCTGAATCTCCCTAAAGTCTCCAAAGGACTGCATCACAAGGATGAACATGCTAAACCTTGCCCGCTCTCCCCCTCCTACTCATAACTCTGGAGAAATACCCCTGCTCAGTATGGCGATCTTTCAGACATGAGTCTGCTGCCCTCCTGAGTTTGTTGACAAATCAAACACCTTCCTTCTCCTCAGGATCTGTTTCCCTTTATTGGCTAAGGAAAACTGAGCATTAGGTCACATGCACACACATATATACACACACCCTATTTCTTTCTCTTCCTTTTAGTCTTGTATTGGTCTTTTTATGTTATTAATCCTTTATTTCTTATCTTAGATGATTAGCTTGGCTTGATAACAAAGCTTTTGGTTTATTGAAGTGGATTATTTCTGTTCATTATGAAGTATGTCCACCTTGTAAAAGGCTTCAACCCCAATTTACAAATGTGTGATAGAGAAAGTCTCAGAGAGTTTGGTTCACATGTATATGTATATGTATATGTGTATGTGTATGTGTATGTGTATGTGTATGTGTATGTGTATGTGTATATGTATATGTATATGTATATGTATATGTATACTCTTTGTGGAGTATGCACAAGACAATGGAATGAAGACTTTCACAGAAAAATGAAGAAAGTTTGCAGAGCAGGTGATCTTAGAGATCATTGCTGAGAGAGAAAATAGTGCCAGGGCAGTTGGAGACAAGCAGATTTCACTATGGACTCCAAGTGCATGAACAAAAAACCAGAATAGCTTTCAAGTGATGAATTTCTCATATAAGGCACTATTATAGGATCTATTTTATATGCTTTGGTTTCCAAATGAGGAGTTAAACATTCTACCAAAGGAAGAACTAATATGTTTTACATCAAGTCTCCATTTGATTTTCAGTCTACAGCTAGAGTCATTTACCATGGAGTACATATAAAAGAAATATATTTCTTTACCCACAACATTTCTCACAGCATATGTATGGGTTTCTATATCAAACCATTTCTAATTCTCTATGCACACCATCTGTGTCCTAAAGTTTAATTAAATTATGACACTACCTGGAGTTAGTGCAGACCCCATAGGTTAAGGGCTCAATTCCATAAGACTGCCCCCACTCCAGACCAAGTAGTAAGTCCCTAAGGTACTCAAAACTTTAGTCCAATTTGGATATAAATTGGTGGTTCAAATAACTTCTGTTCAGGTTCCATAATTTTCTGGAAATGCTCTCAGCATTCAGGGAAACACTTTAATTACTGGTTTATTATAAAGAATATAATTAAGAATACAGCTGAGTAAACAGGTGAGGGAGTCCATAGGGTGAGTCTGTAAGTTTCAAATACAGGAGATATTTTTTCTATGGAGTGGGGTATGCCAGCAGCATGTGGATATATTTGTCCATCAGAAGTTCTTTGAACCCTGCTTAGGAATTGTATGGAGTTTCCTTTAGGGAGGCATGATTGATCAAATGACTGACCATAGGTAATTAACTTATCTCCAGGGTTCACATCTCAGCACTTTAGGGGTGGAGGAGTTAGAGTTAAAGTGCCAACCATCTAATCTTGCCTTTGTCTTTCAAAGGAACAGCCTCCACACTGACACTCTCCAGGGACTCAGCTACCAGTCACTTATTAGCATACAAAAAAAGGCTTATCATTCCTGAGACTCCAGGGTCTGTCTGGAACTGGGAACTAAAACCAAATGGGACAAGAAAAAGATTTCTATAGTACCCTTATCTCTCCGGGAATTATAAATACTTTAGGAACTCTGTGTCAGGAACTGGGGCAAAGACCAGTATATATTTCTTATATCACAATGTGATTTCAAGTATAATCTGAAAAAGTCATAATTTCAGTTTTCTTTCCATCATCAGCCATTTTCTTTGTTTTTCTTTATTTTCCCTTCACTCCCCCATGCTCTTCTGAAAACTCACAATGCTCATGGACTTAAAGTTTGATAAAATAATACTTTTTCACAAATTATTGCAGTTTCATTTACCAGCCAAATCATTTACCAGGAATTTATGTAATATTAACATGTTTTGGAAATTAAAAGTTACTGTTTCCCTCAGACTTATTCTCAGTTCAGGTGAATTATCTTTTGGGTCAGGATTCTGTGATGGCCTACTCGGCCTTTGGACAAAAATAGGCATTCAGTAATGTATTTTTTTATTGTTAATTGAACTAATAAATCTGAAATCTTCTTTATTATAGATTCTTCTAATGGTTCCAGCTTTTTAACAGTAAGTATTTAACAAAAGATCGAACCTTACTCATCAGAGACATGATAGTTAAGTTCAAAACACTGGTTTTATTTATTTATTTTTAAATTATATTTTATTTTTATTTATTTTTCTTTTTTTATTGTTATTTATTTATTTTTTTACATTGTATATTCCCCTTGGGTAGCCCACCACCGATTCACCCGTTACCGTTACCCATCACCATCATCCCTGTGCTCTTTTCTTCCCCATTTTGAACCCTTATCCTCCCCCTCCCTTGCTAGGTGTCTCTCTCTTGTTTGGTTCCCCTATATTCCTGTTATAAGTGAAACCATTTGATATTTTTCTCTTTCTTCCTGGCTTATTTTGCTAAGCATGATCCCTTCTAGTTCCATCCAGGTTGCTGTGAATTGCATGTGTTTATCATTTTTGAATGCTGATGCATTGTGTATATGTACCAAATCTTCTTGACCCAATCATCTATTTTGGGGCATCTGGGTTGTTTCCATACCTTAGCTATTGTAAACAGTGCTGCAATAAGCATACAGGTGCATGTATCTTTTTGGATAAATGTTTTTGTGTCCTTTGGGTAGATTCCCAGAAGTGGTATTGCCGGGTCGAATGGAAGCTCCATTTTTAGCAGTTTGAGGAACAGCCATACATCTTTCCATAGTGGTTGGACAATTTGCATTCCCACCAGCAGTGTAGAAGAGTTCCTTTTTCTCCACATCCTCGCCAGCATTTGTTGTTGCCTGTTTTTTTGATGTGTGCCATTCTCATTGGCATGAGGTGGTATCTCATTGTGGTATTGATTTGTATTTCCTTGATTATAAGTGATGTTGAACATTTTTTCATATACCTGTTGGCCATTTGCTTTTCTTCTTTGGAGAAGTGTCTTTATCGCTCTTCTGCCCATTTTTTGATTGGATTGTTGACTTTGTTTTTGTTGAGTTGTGTAAGCTCCTTATAGATTTTTGTTATCGGTCCTTCGTTATATTGTGTGCAAAGATTTTCTCCCAGTTAGTAGGGTGCCTATTTATTTTGGTTACTATCTCTTTTGCATACAGAAGCTTTTTATTTTGATGTAATCCCAGCTGTTTATCTTTTCCTTCACTTTCTTCGCTTTGGGGGATGTGTCTTTAAAAAAACACTTGTTTTAAATCTTATTTGATGTTGAGCACATCTTTCTAATAATTTGATTTTTAGTAACTCCAAAGAAGCTGTATTTGGGGCAGACAGAATCACTCAAAGATGGATTGAAAGATAAGTTTTAATTTTCTTAGGTAAGGCTCTGGGTTTAGGAGAAGTAGAAAATGAGCTTTGAGGCCCCTGAATGGTGGGGGACCCTCAATAGTCAGTAACTTTACAAAACGGGCTTGATGTCCATCCAGTTCCAAGTTAGTCTGAGATTTAAATGTTTGGCACATTTAGGCAATTTTGCCCTCCGTTTGACATTTAACAATGTCTGCACACATTTTTGGTTTTTATAACTAAGCACAAGCTCTCATGACGCTAAGATGACCCATGACCCATGAATTTAGTGTGTATTTTTCTACAGTTGTATTAAGCTATAAAAGTGAAGGTGTGGATTGTTGAATTTAACTGGGTTGGATATTTTATCACGTAATAGATAAAGATGTGTGAGAGGAGAGTGTATTGAGTGACTCTCAGGAGAAAAGTTCATATCCAAGGACATGAAGTGAAGGTGGCAGTGAAGAGATGGAACATTGTTGGTCTTGGACCTTGTAGTTGAGGGACTGCTAGAGTTAGGTGCTGGAGGGAAGAAGCTAGAGTTCGTAGCTGAAGAGTGGGGTGCATGAAATTTCATAATTTTTAATAAAAAAGTCAAAATTTTGACCACAGGAATGGGTGATTCAAGCAGATTGCAGAAAACATCAGAAGGACTCAAGTAACAAAGGTGATTTGAAGGATCATATGGGAGATATTAAATCTCTAAGAATCATAAGAGATTTGAAGAGAGTGGTAGTGAGTCAGAAGCCCAAATACTAGAGAAATAAATTAGGGAGTGGCCTCAGAGATTCTGCGACTCCTCTTGTTTCTGCTGAGGAAGTTTGCAAGCCATCAAACTGAGTCCTTTGTGCTATGACTGGAGCTCTGGAGAACATTTATTTGACAAAAATTTTAGTCCTTTCATGAGGAATGGTAGAACTTCTTGAGATGTTCTAGAGTGTCTGGGTTGTCATTTCACCAAAAGAGAGCATGTTCCATCTATTTTTCCACTTTCCTATTCCTAGAGCATGGGACACCACATACAGGATGCTACTCTGTGCCTCTGACCAAGCTATCCACACTTACTTTATTTTATTTTATTTTTTTTTATAGTTTTCCCTAATGTACTTTCCCCCTTCCCTCATTCCTTTTAGTATGGCCCTAACATTTAACCCTTTCCTACTTTGCTCCCATAGCTAGTTTTTTAAGCTGTAGTTTCATGCTTTAAAGAAATGATTTTATCAACACTCTTCCTACACCTTTGCCTGGGGAAAAAACACTCTGCCTTCCACCTATTAGAATGAATGTCTTGACGTCTTTCCATTGGGTCTCAATAATTTTTTTTTAATCTAGTACTCAGGAAAAAGAAATCTGGTCTGTATTTTCTAATTCCATGACTGTGTTATCAAAATATTCTTCTAACTGTGATTATTTGTTGACTTTCCACTATACTACGAAACTACTGGTTGTGCTATCAAAAACAGCTCTTTTGGGAGGTGGGTGGGAAAAGAGCGTTATGGATTTCTGTATGGAGGAAGTATAGTGCTCAATTACTGACTGTGCCTCAGTTTTGATTGGGTTCAGCTGTATTAATAGAAAACCCCTAACAGCAGAAGATGTCTCCTTGTGGGGCAGCAGCATTGGAAGTGGTGCAGGACAGAGGGAAAAATGACTCAGAAGTCCAAGTAATGAAAGAAAGGGAGAGAGAGAGAGAGAGAGAGAGAGAGAGACACACACCTAGAGGGACTATCTCTCTGGAGATACAGCCCAGTGGCTCACATTTCTGGAGATATGGCTGCCTTTCCCCAGCCCAGTCTCACTCACACTTTTATTAGAAGGGGTTAGATTCAGGGAAAGTGGGAAAGTATTTGGAAGAAAGTGCATGGTGGGGATATGGATTGGGGGTGCATAATAGTCTGGCACAAGCTAGGGGGAAGTGAATAGGGTCAGTTGCCTGTGGGTGGGGCACCAAAGCTGCTACTGATCAAAACATCCTATTTCTAATCTCTGTTTACACTTAACTTCCTGTCAAGGTGGTCTAGTTGGTTATGCTAATCTGGCCATAATGTCTGCCTGCTGTTTTCAGCAGATATCCTCATACCAAGACTTTTGTCCTGGTGAGAGGCTCCCTGCCTGACTTTATATTCCAGCTTGATCAATAGCTCCTTTCACGCACCAAGACTCCATCCTTGGAACAATGGTGGGGGTGGGCTGGAGATCCCAAAAGAAGGTATTACAGTTTTGTTCATATCTTAACAACTCACCATTTATAATATGTGGCTCAAAGTCTTAGAAGTTGGAACAGCTTGTTATAAAATCATGCCTTCTCTACCTGTCTTTTCCTGTCTGAATTTTCAAAATTAACAAAAAGCAGCTTAACAAAGTAATTTTAAAATAGTCTCTGTTCAAAATAGTGAGACATCAAGTGGGAGTCTCTATCACCGGGGATTAAATGTCTTATACCTTTGTAGAAGGCCCTCCACATGCCCTAATTAAATTGATTAATACAACCAAAGAAGAAAAACTTGATATTTTTTTTTTCTACCAGATGGATCTCAATAAGACTGAGGAGGTGATACTGACATTGGAAAGCCTTCACCAGCAGCCCCATATCTGGGATTTTCTCCTTTCACTGCCAAGACTTCATGTAAACAATGTTCATATTGAAGATGGCATCCATCTAGGAGTGCACCTTCTTTGGGTGGTGTTGAAGTAAGTTAAAAGGAAAAGTGTAATTAATTATTGCTGTGTTGATTTTTCCTCCCCCATTTTTATTTTTACTTTTATTTTTTTTTAAATATTTATTTATTTATTTATGCATACAAGCTGGGATGTAGGGGTGGTGAAAGTATTCACCAGAGACAGATTGGGGAGCAAAACAGGCAGATTGACTGAAATACACTGTTGAGGGGAGCAGTGGGTGAGACAGGAGAGGTCTGTTGCACCATGTGGGGAAATCCCTGGCTGGGTATCGAACTAGTGCTGCAGTGGCTCTGCATAGCTTCATGGTGCTGTGCTTAACCCGTTGCGCCGCTAAGGAGGCCCCTCCTCCCTCATTTTTAATGGAAAAATATGTATCTCTGAATTATTGTTACAAAAAAGAATGTCCACCACGATGTCACTCTGGAATCTTGAGTTTCCCTGTCTGTCCTCTGTCTGCATAAATATTTTATGTAAGTGCAATAATGTTGTTAAGAGTATATTATCCATTATTATTAACATTATAACACTAAAATTTCATGCGTTCTAATAGTCTTAGTCATTTGTAAAGGCTGCATAAATTCCATTTAGGTAAGATATCATTTTATTTTTATTATAATTTATAATTGGACTTTGGTTGTTTTAATTTTTGTACTATTGGAGGTGGGACATGAATATGATACTTTTAACTGTTTCTTGATAAATGGTCCCACAGTTGTCCAAAATATGCAGAATTGAAAAGCTCAGTTTTTTCAGTTGCATAATTCACTAGTCTCCCAGAATGGATCTTATTCCATATCTGGGGAACTTGAGGGGACCCTTTGCCATGGTGGAGTTCCCTGCCATTTTAATAATGAGGCCTTTTCCCAATTTTTCCAATTGAATCATGTAAACCTATTCTATGAATATAACATTCTATTAGTAAAAGTTTATATTCTTTTCAGATTTTTAGCTGTTACTTATTTGTTGTCAGTGTGAACAATCACTTCCTCTTAGGCCAGGGCTATAAGGGTCCTTTCCCATTCTTGCACCCCTCTGGCCTACCACAAGTGGTGCCTCTGCTTAAGGCTCAGGAAACCCATAGAATTAAACTGGTGTGCCCCAAAAAGCCCCTCACCTGATCCTCCCTGCCCCAATGACAGATCCCATATCAGGAACAGCATGGGCCTCTTCCTGGTCCCTCTGTCTGAAACCAGCTCTCATCACTGGTGTGTATGCCCCAGAGGGCAGGTGGTCCAGCAGCAGTGGGTGCTGTATGCAAGAGGGTGGGGCCAAGGGTGTGGATGGCGCTTGGATATACAGGCACACTTGTGCACACAAGGCCCTTGATGTTCAGATAGAGCTAGGGAGGAGAGTGGGAATGGGTGGACTGGGTGTTCCCAAGTCCCTATATTCCAGTCCGCATCTATGAGAATCGGAAAATTCTAAACTTGAACATGGCTATCCAAGTTGTTAAGAAGGGATATTTGTTGCTATAGGAAAACAGAACATATTTTGACAATTTGTTGGTTTCATTTATAACTTTAAAAATCTGAATACTTTTGGCATACTTCCCGTTGTGTTGTTGCCTTAAACCCTGGAAATCCAGGATATTTTAGCAGTTGACAGTGAAGACATTAGGTCTATTTTGAGAGAGACAAAATTTGAAATTAGAAGATATTAATGCTAGTTGTTTGCTGGTTGTGTGTTTCAGCACAAATTTTATTTCTATGTTTTGCTTCACTAATGCAATGTCAAGAAAATTTTTATTCACAGAGATATTTTCATGTAGTGCTTTTTTTCAATAATATTTCTCATATTCTTGGAACACACTGCAATACACAAGAATGTCATGAGAGAGTCTCCTTAAGGAGAGCTATAAGAAAATAACTTGTTTAGGGCATCCCTGGTGGTGCAAGGGTTTAAGTCTCAGCACTATGGAGCTCTCTGCCAGGGAGCCAACCTACATGGCACAGCAGACTTCTCCTGCCTCGCCTGCTGCTTCCCTCAGCAGTGTATTTCAGTAGATCAGCCTGTTCTGCTCCCCACTCTGTCTCTGGGGAATCCTCTCACTACCACCCCCACACCTCTGGCCTGCACCCCAGATCTTATATTCATAAATAAATAAATCTTTAAAAAAACTTGTTTAAAGCACAATTTGTGTATCAGTGGTCTTGTTTTTATAAAATTTATACATATTCTCATTTAGAATGCATTTTCTAATTTATAAATTTAAGTGTTATTATTTGTAAAATAAAATGTTAATATTTAAAGAATAAAATCAATACAACATGCAAGTGAACTACCCAAAGTCTCTTTGTGAAATGGTTTGAAAACTAATTAACACTGGTCAACAAATTTTTACAAAAGTCATGTTACTGAAATAAAATTAGTCATTTCCTATCAACTTGTATGTGCTCAACACAAATATGACAGTCACATTCTAATTTTGGCTCTATTTTTTTTGTAATCTGCAATAAATTGATGTTTACATCACAAAATGCACGCCAATAGTACCAGGCCTACGGTTAATACCTGTAAAAAATCAAGTCAGACTACTTAGATTTCTATGCTTGTCTCTTGTACAGCTGTTCAGGAGCATCTCTGGGGAGTGTCTAGCAGTAGTCAGCCAGCGTTATAGTGGACCATTTTCTCTGGTATCTTTGTTCCATTGATGAGATATCTTGATGAAAACATTCACCATGTTCATCACTAACCATACCACAGTTTTCAGGGAAGAAATCCAGATGGGAATGAAGGAAGTGGATCTTTAGAGACATATTGCGGCCAAGTTTCTGATACTGTATCAGCATGTCTTCTACTAGTTTCTTGTAGTTTTCTGCCCTAACATTCCCAAGAAAGCTGTAGACACTAGGCAAAAAGCATTCCATGCTTGTTTTGCATCACCTTGCAGCAAGTTGTTGAACCAGTCTTCTTTGAAGAGCTCTTGAATCTGAGGACCCACAAAAACTCCCTCTTTAATCTTTGCTTCGCTGAGTCGAGGAAGTTTTTCATGAAGGTGTCAGAAAGCTGGCGAGGTCCGGTTCATGCTTTCACGAAATTCTTCATCAAATCTAGTTTGATGTGAAGGGATGGTAGCAAGATTTTGTGAGCCTCGGCCAGAGCTGGGTGCTGGATATTCTTCTCTCCAACTGCTACATTTTGTCTGCGAATCCATTCCTTCTACAAGTAGTGCAATTCACTCGCTCGTCTATCCCTCTCACATAAGAAACACATGTATTTTGTATATCCCTGCTGCAGTCCCATTAAAAGGGCAACTAGCTTCAAATCACCACAGACATGCCAGCTGTACTTGTTATACTCAATGTAATTCAGTAACTGTTTTAATTATCGTATGTCTCTTTCATGTGGACAGCATGTGCTACTGGAATAGATGGAAGACAGTCTCCATTGTGCAAAAGCAAAGCCTTAAGACTCAGTTTCGAAGAGTCTACAAATAGTCTCCATTCTTGTGGGTCATGAGTGATTTCTAAGGCATTCGTGAGGCCCTCAATATTGGAATAGAATACCAGAGTACTTTCCTTTCTGAAATAAGGCTCCAACTGCTGGTGGCACTTTGGATAGAAAGTAATTGTGACATCTTCTACAAGATTCCATTGTTGGAGTCTTGATAATGCAGTCAACTCTGGATGATGTATGCATGATGGTATTATGCAATGTGATGCAATATTACATCATTCTAGGTTGATTTAGGATGTTTTTGCAGTCCTACTGGATACGTTTATGCGGTGAACCATATAAAATGAATTATATGAAATACCTTCAAAACGAGAGCTAATAAAAAATTTTCAGGGTTATATTCATGTTCAGCACACCAAGATACTACAGATTAGAGCCTTTTTATATCAGTAACGATCTCTATGTTGACCAGTGTAATTGAACTCCTGACATGATTGATAGGCATGGGGAAAGAGAGAGTGGAGAAAGAAGATCCCTGGCATTTCATTTGGAGGCTGCCCTCCAATATTTAGGCAAGGGTTTGATTTGAAGCAACCAGGATGGCTGCTCATTAGCTTCTTGAGGATGACAGTACTTTGTACCTGAACAGCCTCTTGGCTGCCCATGTGAGCATGAGAAAAACACCTATGATAAAACCAACTTAAGCTCTGTGCAAAAGTCAGAGCAGAGGAGACCAAAGTGTCCAAGTGTTTCACTAGAAGGGTTTAATTATTACTTTTAGTCCCTATAGTAGGGACTAAACAACTTCAAACCACTGATTTAGAGACACATTTAAAGCCATCTTGAATGCCGACACGTAAATCATCCAGGCATCTCCACAGACTTGTGACTCAGCCAGTGGGATAAAAGTAGATCTGCAACTGGTGCTGTTTTTTGGCTAGTGACCAACTCACATGGCTTTGTTTTTGTTTTGGTTCCAGTTCCTTAACATCTCTAGAAGATTTAGATTGGTTGCCACTAAACCATACTTTTACCAACATTTCTAAAATTGTCCTAAATGCGACCATTTCAGTGCTGATGTTTCTGCAGGATCATGGAATGACAGCCACTGGTATGGGTAACTAAGCGCTTTTGTGATACTTCAAATGTTTCACTAGTTAAATTTATTGATAGAGGCAAAATGCTATTCAGATAAATGCTTTAATTAAAATGGTAAATGAAATAAAAAACCACATCTATTTCTGTTAAGATAGAAGTGGACTTAAAATTTGGAACCCAAAATTGAATTTGACACTCTATCATTGTTCAAATTCTGCAGTCATTGCTAGTAAAAATGTTATTTTTAATTAATAAATATGGCCTCCCTGGTGGCCTAGGGGTTAAGTCTCAGCACTATAACCCCTATGGCCTGAGTTTGATCCTGGCCAGGGAACTAATCCACATAGCAGAGCAGACCTCTCCTGTCTCACTCGCTGCTCCCCTCAGCAGTGTATTTCAGTAGATCTGCCTGTTCTGAATTTTTTCACCCCCGACACCTCTAGCCTACACCCCAATTCTTCTATGAATAAATAAATCTTTAAAAAATAAGAAATAACTGGCTTTAAATTTTTTTGCTTTGATGTCCGCTAAGGTTGTACCTATCATTGGTTCTGTGATTTTAATCTTTCCTCTTTAATGAGGTCCTGTTAGAAAGAAATATTTTACAAGCAGTAAGACCAGAAAGAGGAATACATTAAGGTGGATTTGTAGAGACAGCACACTGAATAGACAATCTTCCCACAAGAAGGGGTGGAATTAGATATTTGTAATCTTGAAACTGAGTATTATTATTTCCTTCCTTTTTCATTAAATATTCATTTTTTGATGTATAAATTAATTTATGTAATTTGTGTATAATTTAAAGTGTACAACATGATGATTTGGTATACATCATGAAGTGATTAAAACAGTCAACTTAGTTAACACATCTATCACCTCATATAGTTTGCTTTCTTTGTGAAAATTCTTACACTTTCTTAGCAAATTTCATATATACAGTACACCACACAGTATGATGAACTACAGTCACTATAATGTACATTAGATCTCTAGAACCTATTCTATAACTGAAAGTTTGTACACTTTAATCAGCATCTCTCATTTCCCACACCCCCAGTCCCTAGCAGCCATGATTCTACAATTTGTTTTATGGTATTAATACTTTTCCTCCTTTTTTTCACATTTGTTAATGTGCCGGTCATTCATGTAACTATATAATATATGTTTTTATATTACATATATCCTATTCTATTCTATTCTAATTTATATAACTGTATAACAGTATCATATATCCATATGTGAACATGCTTTACTCATGTTCCGCCAAAGCCAATGCCCTTTCACCTTCCATCTCCTATCCCCATTTCCCTCCCAGATATCTCCTCTGGAAACCAGTATCTTATTCACAGCGTCTAAGAATTGTTTTTGTTGTATTTTTCCAGTTTGTTTTCTTGATTATTTATATTCCTAAAATGAGTGAAACCATCTGGTAAATGCCTTTCACTTTCCGACTTATTTCACTTAACGTAATCACCTCAAGATATGACCATTTTGTCCCAAGGGGCTGGGGGCTATTTCATTTTTTAAAATATCTGAATAATATACCATTGTGTATATATTCCAAAGTATTTTTATTGAGTCATTTTTTTGGTGGGTATTTAGGTTGGTTACTTGACTTGGTTATTCTGAGCAATGCTGCAGTGAACATAGCACTAAAAATATTTTTTTTCTTATTAGTTTTTTCATATGCTTTGGGTAAAAGTCTTCCAGTGGTATTATTGCTAGATCATATGGGATTTCCTTTATTTTTCTGAGGAATTTTCATGCTATTTTCCTTAGTGACTGCAGCAAACTACATTCCCACCAACAGAGGATGAGTGTTTCATATTCGCCACATCCTTGCCACACATTTTATTTCCAGTCTTTTGATATAAACCATTCTCACAGGGGTGAGAGGATAGCTCATCATGATTTTGATTTACATTTCCTTAATAACAAGTAATATTGACCACTCCTCTACATGTAGTCATCTGGATGCATTCTCTGGAGAAGAATGCATTTATATCTCTCTTTAGGTCTTTTGCCATTGTTTGATAGGTTTATTTTTTGTTGTTGAGCTATATAGTTCTTTATGTATTCTGGAAATTAACTCAATATTAGAAATGAGCAAATATCAATCTACCAGTTTGTAGGTTCCCTTTTAGCTTCTGTGGCTTATTTTAGGATACAAATGTTTGCTAGCTTGGTGTAGTTCAAGTCATTTATTTTTGTTTTGTTTTCCTTGACATTGTATGAGCCCCCCCCCCCAATACATCATTGTTGTCGATGTGTAAGTGTGTATCACCTATGTTTTCTTCATGTTTTTGTGTTTTCTTGTCTTTTTCTTTTGTTCAGGTCCCTAATACATTCTGAATTAGCTTTTGATCTTTTTGTACGGAGTTATCTAGTTTCATACATGTGTGTGTTTCCATACTAACTTTATAATTGATTTCTCTATTTCCTTGAAAAATGTCAATAGGGTTTTGATCGATATTACTTTGAATCTACAACTTGCTTTAGGTAATATGATCATTTTAACAATGTTCATTCTTCCAATCCATGGAAACTGGATAGCTTTCCATTTCTTATTCTGTTTCCTGAGACAGTAGCTTATAGTGTTCAATTTATAGGGCTTTCACCTTTGTTTACTTTCAGGCATGTCTTTTTAGTGTGATTGAAAATGGGATTGTTTTTGCAATTTACCTTTCTTCTATGAAACAAACCTTTGTGTATTGATTTTGTACCCTGCCACTTTACTGTATTTATTTATTATTTTGGTATGTCTATATTTTCTATGTTTATGATCATATCGTAAGCAAATAGCAACAGTTTTAATTCTCTTCCAATCTGTATTCACTTTATGTCTTCTTGCCTAATGGTTCTGCCAAGGACTTTCCAATGCTATGTTGAACAATAGTGGTTAAAATGTACATCCTTGTCTTGTTACAGATCTTAGGGGAAATGCTTTCAGTTTTTCACCATTGGGTTTGAATTTAGCTGTGGCTTTGTCATACAGGAGTTCTTGGATGTTGAGAAAGTTCTGTTTACTCACATTTTATTGAGAATTGTTATCATAAATGGGTTTTGAATCATGTCAAATGCTTTTTCAATGTCTCTTGAATTGGTCATGTAATTTTTATCTTTTTTTTTGTTTATATGGTGAAGACATCAATTTATTTGCATATATTGAACCCACCCTGAGTATCTGAGTGAGTTCCACTTGACCACAGTTGATGATCATCTGAATATATTGCTGGATTTGACTTGCACAGGTTTTGTTGAAGATTTTTATATTTATACTCATCAGGTATATAGGTCGATAGCATTCTTGTGCTCTTCGTGTTTGGTTTTGGGATCAAGGTAATATTCATTTCATAAAATGTGTTTGGGTATTTTCTTCCTTCTTCAGTTTTTTTGCTGCATTTGAGGATAGGTATTATATTTTCCTTGAAGGCTCATTAGAATTCACTAGAGCTGCCATCTGATTCTGGGTTTTTGTCTTTCGGAATACTTTTGATTATTCATTCAATTTCTACACTATTCAAATAGTGTTTTGGAATTCCCAACTATTAGTGTGTTTCTATAAATATGTTGCTTCATGTCTGTTAATAGTGTTGTTTATATTTGAGTTAATATGTGTTGGGTGCATTTATATTGATGAGTTTTATCTTCTTGATGAATTGTTCTCTTGATCATTGTATTGTTCCCATCTATGTCACTGACTATTTATTTCAAAAGTGTAATTTATTAAATATTGTTGCAGAAGTTGACGCGGGAACACCAAGCGGCACTCAGGAATGTGGTGAGCACAGGAAGTTTATTGCCCGGTGGGCCCAGGAGAAACCGGCGGGCCCAGGAGAGGTTCACCTCTAAAGACCTGGGCCCCGAACAAAGGCAGCAGGGAGTTTTTATACAGAGTAGCTTACCCATATCTTTTGGTGGGTTTCAGGGAAGGATGACCTCAGTGAGGGGGGGAGGTCACTTACAGGCAGGGGTCTTATCAGTGATTTCTGGACAGGAGTCTTATCAGTAAGTGGTCATGCTTCTCCTTGGTGTTCATTAGTAAGGGTCATGCTCATTCTTGCTATGGGGGCTGTGTTTTTCCTGTTTTCCTGGTTCAATATGAGAGTAGGAGTACCTGCTTTTTCTCTGCATCATTGGCTTGAATTCCTTCCTCCAACTTTTCACTTTAAGCCTATTTTTGTCTCTAGATCTGAAGTGAAATCTTGTACGAATTCTATAAATGAGTCATACTATTTTAACCAACTTGTCATTCTGTGGTTTTTAGTTAATGGCTTCAGACCTTTCACTTTTAGGGTGGTTATTGATATGTGAGGCTTATTTACTATCGATCTTTTGTTTTTGTGCTTTTTATTTGTCATTTCTTTTTCCATATGTTCTACCTCCTTTTTAATTTGCTATTCTTTATATTTTGAGTCTCTGTTTCAACTTATCATGTTCATGCTTTCTGTCTTTGTTTTTTTCTTTCATATAGATGAACTTTAGCATTTCTTTTAGAACAGGTCTGGTGGTGGTAAATGACATTAAGTTTTCTTTTTCTGAGAAAGCCTTTATTTCTCCATCATATTTGAATGATAATTTTGTAGACTAGCGTACTCATGACTGGCAATTTTTAATTTTTTGACTTATTTATATTATATCCTCCTCTCTAACCTGTAGGGTTTCTGCTTTTAATGTCTGATGAAAACCTGGTTGAGGTGTCTTTGTATGTTGCATGTTTTTTTCCCTAGGGCCTTTTAATATTTTGCCTTGTTTTTGACTTTTAATAATTCAATAAATCTTATTTCTCTCTTCTCTTCCACTTGAGTTAATTGTATGTTTTTGTCACATATTTCCAAAATACTTTTCTCAAGATTAAATCTGCTTAGTAGCTTTGCATAGCTGTCTTCAATTCTTTTATTGTATTTATTATTTCCACTGCTTCTGCCTGTTTGCTTTTTAATAACTTCAATTTCTTTGGTGAATAATTCATTTTGTCCTTGGATATCTTTTCTGATGTCCTGAATCTGTCTTTTTGTGTTTAATTAGGAATCTCAAATTACATTGGGCATATTCATGATTATGCTTTTAAACTCATTACCTTTTAACTCCTCTGTGTTTGAGTCAAAAAGCTTGGAATCATCTCAATTATCTTTTTCTGTGTTGTGTTCTCTGAGTTGTGGTTTCTTTCACATGCCCTTATTTCCTTTTGGTAAGTGGCACTGTGGCTCTAGTTTGGGATCTTTCTTTGTTACCAACATGGTAGGAGGAGTTCAGGAAGAACCCCCAATGCTTCAATAAGTGTTCATAGTCTTTATTAAGGGGGTTGGTCACATTTGGACTGGGTAGCTTGGATAGCTGTTTGTCTGTGATCAGACTGAGATGCATTTAGGCTTTCTAGGTTCTGAATCACAAGACTTCTTGATTCACAACAGTTTTTCTTCCATCCTTTGAGGAAAAAGATGAGGGGGATGATTCTCTGCTATTGCTTATATTATAATCCTCCCAGACTTATCAGTCTATCCCAGGGCTCAGTCAAGATGTCATGTATTATTTTACAGTGCAGAAGTCCCTGTGCCAGTCTGGACACTTCAAAGCCTATGCCCGTCCAACATTTGTTCATCTGCCACAAAAGTCTACATTATTTCCAACCCTCCCCCTTCCTCTCAGTGGTCCAGTAAATGACCTGTAACCTCAGGGAGAAAGATTTATGGGTCAGTCCTGTGGTGCTGGTAGTGAACTGGTGAGATATATTTGTGGGTTATAGTTGCTTTTTTTGTACTTGAAGGTGTGGTTTGCATGTAGAGAGATTCTTGAAATTTAAACCCCAGAATTTTACTTTTAATTATTTCCTTCTCTCTTTTGTCTTTTTATATTTCTGTTACAGGAATACAGGGAGAGAATAGTGGAGTTAGAATTCATCCATCCATCCATTTACCCGTGCATCCATGTGTCCTTCTATACATTCATCCTACATATCTATCAGTCTATTCACCCAGCCCACCCACACACTAACCCATACGTTCATTCACTTATTCATCCTCTTTGAACAAATGCTTATTGAGCAAATTCTGTGAGTCAAACATTGTCATATGCATTGGGATCCAAAAACTGAGTAAGAGATGATCCTTGCTCTCATGGGAGTCATCTTTAGTGAAGGAGAAAAATAATGAAAACAGTAAAGGTCATAGAGTAGAATTTTTGAATCTTAGGAAAAGTTTCAAAGAGGAGATTTGAAGGATAAATTAGAATTTGTCAAAGAGATGGAGAAGACTAGCAAGAAGAGTGACATTGTGAGTGAAGTTCTGGAGTTTGGTGAGTTTCTTTGTGTTGGCACATTCTGTGTGTCTGAGGTAAAGTAAATGTTGAGAACAGATAACACAGACAGAAAACCCAAGCCAGAAGGCTGCTGAAGTATGAGAATAAGATCTGCATTGTAGAAAGATAGTCGTGGGGCATTTGAGCTGGGTAGAGTGGGGGCAGGAAAGTCTGCGTGGCCCAGACTTCAGAATGATTATGTCTCCATCTATCATTTATTCTTGAGATCTTGACATCCTGATCTATATAAGAATTTTCTTACGCAGAAATTATTTCATAACTTCCAGAATTTTCTTGCTCCGTGGAATGACCTAAGATGATATATTCAGTGGTAGCACTTTAAGCATAACCCTAAGTTCATCCTGCTGCTGGTGACTCAACATAGGGAAGACTCCAAGACACTGATAGAGGGAAGCCAGGTCACTCATGTTTAACTTGTTTATCCTACAGTTTAATTACAAGATTAACATTATTCCTTATACTCAGAACAAAACCCAGAAGTGGAGTGGGAGGCATGTAACAGTCTCATTGAAATCATCATGGTGAGTTCAGTTTTAACAAACTCATTTAGAAGCTCAAGTTTTTGTACATCATTACATAATAACAATTCACTTAACTTACAATTTTTAATAACTGCTGCTGAGAATGTAATTAAAATAAGGTATTGTCTGTCAATTTGCTGGTGAGTCAGAGCCAAGGAAGACTATTGCAAAACATACTTCCAGAGGCAAGTAAATATTTGTTATTACTTTCCTCCCCGCTCCCCGACCCCCCCCCCCAACCGGCAAACACACGCACAAACACACACATGCACACACGCACAAACCATTTTGCATAATGCACAGATATTTTGTAAAAGAAAGGGATGGGCTTTGGACTAGTTATCCAATTATATTATTGATTGAAACTGTAAACCACATATCCTGAACTCTGTCATTTAGCAATGAATTTCAGAAACCATTTAGCTTTCACTTTTTTGAATGATTTTATAATTTTATATCCACTATAACCACCTTCTTCTCCTTTCTGGAATTTTGTGAATAATTCTATATACATTGTGAGAAGAGTAGAGATTTGTGTTTGTAACTCACTTAGTTATCAGATTGGCTGGATTTGAATTATAACTTAATTTAGAAGCATGATCAGTGACTCTAAGTGTCTACTTCCTTTTTTCAAAAAATGAGATAATTTCTGTTCCCATCTGTGGTACTAATTATGGACTCAAAGAGACCTGGGTGGGAATTGCATGTTGTGGGGCTTGTTACTTCTTCAACACACAATAAATGCCAGCTTTAATCTCTCAGCTAGTATTTTCTGTTCCCCCCTACCCCCTACATTATCAGTGAGTGAGGAGTATTAGACTCCTTCACATACCCCAATCTTCAGTATATTCCTGAAGTCCCCTTGACCGGGCTCTGTTTTATAAACGGTAGGGTTGTGTCATGCTAGACAGTTTGGTGGTTTACAATATTAATCTGTATAAAACCAATGCAATAGTATGCTTTACATGTCTGATTTTTTTTTCAAAAACATTTTTATTGATGTGCCATTGGTTTACATTGTTGTCAGTATTTTGGTAGCTTAGGATCTCCCCATTCAGGTTTAATTCACCATAGCACTCTCAACACCAAGGCACCATAGTACTCCACTATAGTTCATTGTGCTCTCTCTCCACCCTGTCTTCACCCCTCCCCTCCTCCCTCTCTCCTCCTCTGAAAGTCTCAGTTCTATGGTCAGTTTTTGAGAGTTGGTTTAAAAGTTTTGTCTGAACTTTACTTGATTTCTTTATATTCTACATATGGAGACACATTTTTTTGAAGTCAGATTATTGGGCTTGATTATTTGAATTTCATAGTCCTTGAAATATGTTGTCATATTCCCCTCCAAAACTTTTGCAGTCATTTATGCTAGGTAGTGTGTGCCACTTCCCCACTCTCTGCAACATTAAGCATTAGTTTCAGTTTGCTTTTCCTATTTGATAGTCCAAATGGCATTTGGTCTTATTTATTTATTTATTTTTTTGCCTTTAGAAATAAAGAAGACATCATCTTCTGAATTACTTTAGATGTGTCACAGTGTTGAAATAACTAAAATTGATTGTCTTACAGAATCAGGATATATCCAGTCCCTGAACAATATGGTATGGGATCCACAGACTGTCCAGGCTGATCTGAAATTCCAGTTTGGCTTTGATGACCTACGTGCAGAACAAATACTGAATTATTCAATGAAACTGCAGGAGGTACATATGCTTGACTATCCCTCACACTGTTATGATCTCTTAGAGAGTGACTCTAGAAAATGCTACTTGGGCAGGATGGGCAGCTGAATGAGAGAGGACAGTCGAAGGGAAAATTCTCTTATTAACATCTGAGTCCATTCTGAACTCCTAGGACATGACAGTGCCTTTTGACATGACAGTACCTTGTCTGCTTATTCCAACTTCAAAGGTAATTTAAAAGCAATAGAATATTTTATTTTTCTGGGCATTAGCAGAGGAAGAATCTAGGTCAGATGAAGGGATGAGGTTTAGAAGAAAAGTTGGTTGCTGGTTGTGGGATGGGCCCATGGAAGATCTTGGTAGTCACAAAAATGCTGCTTTCCGGTGAGATATGTTGCCAATGGGGGATAGAAGACAGTGTACATCCTAGAGATTGGGTCGACTCACCAGATTTGAACCTCTTTTCAAAGGTGTTGGACCACCTGACACTCAAGGTCCATTTCACTGCCACGGTTCTCAAGTTCTAGGAATGTCCTTCACTTGCACATCAGTGCATTTGCAGGCACTTCTATTTTGCATGATACTATAGCTAGTAACTAGAACATTGTTTCCCTTTGGGACAGGCCTCTCCTCTAGACCCTTAGGTTAAGGACTTCCCTGGTGCAGCTTTGGGGGCAGGTTGAGGTTCTTAATGTTTGCTCTCTGGGTGTGGTTTTGTTCATTTTCTGAGTTTCCACAACCTGGTACTTCCTGATGGTTCTATTCACACTTAAATGTTAATTGCTGAATAGTAACTGAGTGCAGATTGTTACTTTCAACCTGTGTGCTCTTGATATGGACTCTTAATTGGGAATTAGTTTGCTACTCTTATGCAGGTCAGAAGTTCAAAATGGGACTCTCTGTGCTAAATCAAGGTGTCTGCATGACTGAGTTCCTTAGGGAAGTTCAAGGGGACAGACTTTTCTTGCCTCTTCATCTCCTACAAGCCACTGCATTCAATAACTTATGACACTTCTTCCTCAAAGTCAACAGTCACTGTTTAAATTTTTCTCCTAAGGCTTCACTGGCTCTGACTCTTTGATTTTAAAGGACACTTTGATTTCATTGTACTCACTTGATAATCTGGGGTAATATCCTCACCTCATAATTGGCAAGTTAATAACCTTAATTCCATCTGCAAACCCAATTCTCTCCTACCACACAACATTCCAAATTCACAGGTTATAGAGAATAAGCTGTGAGCATCATTGGCGGGGGATCATTACTCTGACCTGCAGAGTTGTAAGATAATAAGTATTGCTTTAAACCATAACACTAATAGTAATTTGATACGGCAGCCACAGGAAACTCAAACCCGTGATACACTATTTCAAGAGCTTCATGGACACTCACCTTGGCACTTCCCAATCACCTTCCTTTTCACTCTAATCTCAAAATAGTTACCACTTGTGCATAATTTTCATTCAAAATGACTTCTAAAATAATGAGAAAAAAAATGGTCATAAAGTATGGAAAAAACCTGGGTAAAAACTAGCCAACTGGTGATTTATATCAACAGCACCCATGAGTAAGTCCGGAGGTCACAACTTCAATTCCTACACAGGTAGATGGCTAAAAAATTATGCCAGATGTGAGACAAGAACAGCAATCCACCTTTGTTGGTTGGCATCAGTATGCATTCCCAGGTCCTGCCCAAGTCCTGACCAGCCACACTCCTGCCTGCCTGAGACCTCTGCATGTGCTGCCCTGGAAGAGAGCAGACTTTCTCTTCTCCATTCTCCATGTTCCACATAGAAAGCAGATGTGTCCCATTTCACACCCCATGGGTTGCTTATGGCCTCCCTCCCACCTCCATACCCCAGCCCCACCTTCTGTGATGGGCAAGTCCTGGGAACCCTGATGACTGCGTGTTCATCTCTGTGTGCATCCTGAGAGCAGGGTTTATGGGACTTCACTTCTCTAGCAGATACTTGTACTTGTTGACTTTTTCTTGTATTATTAAAGAAGAAATGAAACACAAGAAAACCCACGAGGGATCCTGAGACCTTGTGACTTCATAGTTACCAGTGAATCTTTTTGATCTGAATCCTAAAGGAAACTACAAAGAGAAAAAATGAGACTTTAATACATTTTGATCATTGCCTTTAATAGAACTGCTCAAAGATAACACCACAATTATCATTGAATTGTGTAATAGGAGAACATGTTTTTTTCCTAACACAAACACAAGTACCAAATTTTTATAGGGGGCAGTCTTGAGCGTGGTAGGTTATTTGCAGAAATAAAGGAGATTTGCTTCCCGAATGTCAAACAATTTCTGACACAGAACTCCAGTTTGAATCCTTCCAACTACCTTTATCATTGATTATTAGAAAAGAAAATGTTTCTGACAAAACAAATTTGTTATTTGATGGTGTCAATTAAACAGGATCATCTCATGCTTGCTTTTGCTGGAGAGTGAAGATGAACAATATTTGATATCATCCCTGCATCTTCAGCCTGAAGAAACAGCTATTCTCAGTACCTGTGGATTACACTGAAAACCATAATCAGCATATTCCTTAACTTCAAAACATCTGCTCAAGGCACATTCACACCAATATTATATGCGATACTTCATCAACCTATTTTTCAATCACTCAAATATCAGAATTTTAACTTTGGCAAGATCTTGGTATTATTTTTAGGAGAGAAACATTTTAATTAAAAAAAAAAGATTGAGTTGTAAATATTTTTCACATTGCCAGATTCCCACTGAGAGTTCATTGGAACAGATGGTGTGTTCAGCATTATCTCACACCTTTGAGGACAAAGTGGACAGAGAGGCTCACCCTGGAGACTGTCACCACAGGTGGTCGGAGGTCAAAAACTACCTGGTCCGTGCTGTCAGCTGGCTGAAAATCTACAAACAGGTGCTGGCCCACATCCAAACACCACTGGCCTGGCACATGCAGTTTAAATGTGTCCAAATTGTTCACTTTCTCCTCCCATCCTTCACTGTTTTATTTACTTTATTTTTACTAATTTATCTTATTGTGGTAAGAACACTTAACATGAGAGCTACCTTCTTAATGTGTACATGTAAAAATACAGAACCATTGATTATAGGCACACTGATGCACAGTAGAGCTCTAGAACTTATTCATCCTGTTTAGCTGATGTTTTACACCCCAGAGTTAACTCACCACTCAGTTCTTCTACTGTTTGACTTTACATCCTTCGGAGGAGCCCCACACTTTCCATTATGAATGCCTTCTCTCAAACGCCTCTAGTGGTCTCTGCTTATTAGGCCTCAACACAAACATCCCCCAAAAGTACATATTAGACTTAAACATGCATTTGACAACTCCAAGAACCATAAGCAATTACTGTGATAGGGAATTTGCAGCAAGATACTAGCCGCCCTCCTTTAGATTCAGGGACTTGGCACCCCTGGAGCATGTGTTCCCACTGGTCTGTCTCTTCACCCTGATTTTGATGAGAAATGCTGTTCAGACAATAGCTATAATTTAAAAGAAAGTAATGAGAAAGCAGGCTGGGTCCATTTTCATGGAGGGACTGTTGTGGTTCCAATGAAATAGTGACAGGCGTAGAAGCCTGGAGGGGCCACACAGCTTATGCTCTTCAGAGAGGCTGCAGAGAGGTGTAAACAGAACCCAAGCAGCCACTCGCTGTATTGGGCACTGCATTTCACATAGATTGTTCTCTTTAATGATGACATCTCTTTAACTTTTTCTTTAATATATATCTTTAATAAAAATATCAAACAATGGGTAAACATTGTTAAAAAATATGTGTTTTTGTCTGCTTGGTGGCACTAAATTTATCTGGGACTAAAATGGTCAACTGCCAGCAGCGTTGCCTTGACCAGTATCAACATGTCTGAATGCCTTCCTCTTGTGCGTTATCTGTGTGACCTAAATTCATGGTTAAATCAGGTTATTTAGCACATTTAAATACATATTATTAAGCATTTCCCTGTGATTTGGGCATAAAAAATCTATTTTGGTGTAATGTCCCATGATAAACCAAAATATTATTTGTACTTGGATTCATCATCTACAAATACATGCTATCAAGTGATATTTAGTAACTATATATATATTTTAGATCATCTTAGAGTATATATTCATATATACTCTTAAGTTAGTTTTTAATGTATATTTCACCATTTGGAAATCATAAAGTAAATTTTGCCCTCTCTTTCAGGAATGGGAATGGGAGAAAGAAAGGGAGAAACAGGAATCCACAATCTCTGCGTGCAATTTGCTGTCTTTAATGTCTGAGTGGAAATTAAATTGCAATGCAATTTTCAACAAATACATCAATCTGCCAACAATATATAAATGGACTGTGGTCTAGAAGAGCCTGTTCATATTTCTCAACTGAATACTACTATTTCTAATTTACTATTGCTAATATTAACGCTTTTCCTTCTCAATGTGTAGGTGTATTGTCGGTGGCAAAAGATGGTGCTTGCAGGCATTTGCCATGGTCTGGAGGCTCTCAGCAGTCAGTTTGAGGAGGAGAGCCAGCCATGGAAGGTGGCAGAAGCTTTGCACACTGGTCTTCTCCTTCTGAATGATATCTTATTTGCAGATGACCTGAAAGGACTCCATACAACTCCACAGATGTGTGTAAAGCATATTTTCCTGTTTTGTCATTGGCTGGGGTAGAAAATATTGGCTTTTATTTAATGTTTTAAATGATTTTTTTGTTTGTGATAACATTAGCTTACAATGCTGTATAGGATTCTGGGGAATAGGTTCACACATCCATGATGTATGTCACCACTCCACACCCACCACTAACACCCCACAGTCCTTCACCCAGAAGGCACCCTCCCCCATTTGTTCTCACTCCACCCTCCCATCACTTTAGTGGTCTCAGTTGTGCAGCCATATTTCTGACTTGTGTTCTGGTTTAGTTTTGTTGATTCCTTTGGTTTGTTTCTTAGTATTCTACATGTGAGTGAAATCAATCTGTATTTGTCTTTCTTCTTTTCACTTAGTTCACTTTACATAATCCCCTCCAGTTCCATCCATGTTGTTGCAAATGGCGACATCTTTTTTCCTTCATCTTTTTTTTTTTTTAATAGCTGAGTAGTATTCTGTTGTGTTTATATACCATATTTGTCACTGGTACTTAGGTTGTTTACTTGGATATCGTCAGTAATGCTGCACACACGAGAGTGCACATTTCCCTTTGAATTAGGGCTTTTGCACTCTTTGGGTACATACCTAAAAGGGGAATTGCTGGGTCATATGGTATATCTATTTTTAATATTTGACCAACGTCCATATTGTTTTCTATAGGGCTAGACTAGTCTATATTCCCACCAACAGAGCATTCTTTTTACTCCACTCTTTTGCCAACATTTGTTGTTTTTGTTTTTTCATATAGACCATTTTTATGGTCGTGAAGTGGTCTCTCATTGGTGCTTTTATTTGCATTTCCTGGTGATAAGAATATTGAACATTTTTTTCATATGTCTGTTGGCCATCAATATGGGAGAACTCTCCACTCACTTTTTTGATAAGGTTATTTTATCTTTTTGAGTTGTATAAGTCCTTTGTAAATATTGATGTTAACCCCTTGTCAGATATATGATGTGCAAAATTTTTCTCTCATGCAGTAGGGTATATGTTTGTTTTAATGATAGTTTTTTCCCCTCTACAGAAGTTTTTTAGTTTGATGTAGTTCCATTTGTTTATTTTTTCTTTTGTTTTCCTTGCCTTTGGAGTTGAGTCTCTAAGATGTCACCAAAGCCAATTTTGTAGAGTGTTTTGCCTGTTTTCTTTAAATGTCTTTTAGTTTCATGTCTTATATTGAGGTCTTTAATCTATTTTGTTTGGCTAGTTTTTGTGTATGGTACGAGAAAAGAGGTCTTGTTTTATTTTTCTGCATGAGACTGTCTAGTTGTCCAAGCACCATTTGTTGAAGAGACTTCCTTTACTCCAAAGTATACTCTTGGGCCCTTAGTCATAGATTAGCTATCCATAAAACATGAGTTTAATTTTGAGCTCTCAATTCTATTCCATTGATCATTGTGGCTGTTTTTTTTTTCCAGTATCATGTTGTTTTAATTATTATGGCTGTATAGTGTAGTTTGAAGTCTAGAAGGGTGATATCATTATTCTTTTTTTTCAGGATTGCATTGGCTATTTTTTTTGTGGTTCCATGAGAATTTCAGTAATGTTTATTTCATGTCTTTAAAGAATGCCATTCAAATTTTTATTGGGGTGCATCAAATTTGTATATTACTTTGGTTACATTAGTACATGACTTTGACAATGTTGATTCTTCCACTGAAAACCGTAATCAGCATATTCCTCAACTTTAAAACCTCTGCTCAAGGCACATTCACACCAATATTATGCGTGATACTTCATCAGCCTATGACTTTTTCGCTCAAGCAAATGTCAGGGAATATTATTTCAACCAGGGAAGATCTTTTGATTTCTTTACGTCTTCTATTTCTTTAAGAAATATCTTACAGTTTTCTTTGTATAGGCCCTTTACCTCCATTTGTTATTTCCTTCTAGGTATTTAATTTTTTTCTGGTGTGAATGTAAATGTGATCATTTTCTTGGTTTTCTCCCTTTTCTAGCTAATTGGTTGCATATAGGAAGGGAACTGATACAGTGTATTGGTTTTATAGCCTACCATTGTGCTGAACTGTTTTATTGTCTCACTTAGTTTTTCGCTGGCGTCTTTAGGGTTCTTTTTGTATATCGCCATATCATTTACAAATAATGCTAGTTTACTTCTTTCTCATTTTGGATTTCTTTTACAATTTTTTCTTGCCTAATTGCTCTAGGTAGGTCTTCCAATACCATGTTGAATAGTAGTGGTGTGAGTGGACTTCCTTATCTTGTTCCATAGCCTAGTGGAAAAACTTTCAGTTTTACAGCCTTGAGAATGATGCTGGCTGTGGGCTTGTCATATATGGACTTTATTATAATATATTAAATATGTTCCATTTATCCCCAGTTTTTCAGGTGTTTTCATAATAAATGGATGTTGAATTTTATAATATCCTTTCTTGTTATCTATTAATAGACAATATGGTTTTAAATCTTCCTTTCTGTTGATGTGGTAAATTGCATTGATTGATTTTCATGTGTTCTGGTTTCACTATTATGTAATTTTTGTAGATCTCATTGCATTTAGGCAATCTGGTGTTCTTTTAGCTTTATGGACTGGTATATTGAATTCCTTCTCCTGGTGTGGGAAGATTTCCTCTACTATTTCCTTGAATAGTCTCTGTTCTCCATTTTCTCTTTCTTTCCCTCTGGGATACTCATTATTATCTTATTAATTTTCTTAATTATGTCAGATATTTCTCAAATTAGCTCTTCTTTTTTAAAAAATATTATTTCTCTCTCCTCTTGTACCTAGACTCTTAGTGCATTACTATCTTTGAGGTCACCGATTTAATCCTCTGATCTATTCTCCCTCCTCAACTTCCTCTAGTGCTTATAATCTCATTTATTGAGTTACTCATATCCTAAATTTCTGTTATTTTTTATTTTAAAATTTCAATTTCTACTTTCTGTTGTTTTTTAATTCATTACATTTGTTTTTCTGACATTGTTGTATCTTTTCATTAGCTTTCCTAAGTTCTCTGATACTTCTTTGCCTTGACTTTCTGCATTCTTTTTCATTACTGTGATTTGTCTTTCTGAGTTTCTTCTACCTCATTGGGTTTCTCTATTATAGTGTTCTGAACTCTCTGTCTGATACAGAGATATAATCTCCCATCTTTTTGTGTTTGGATTATGGAGAGTTTTTCTCACTTTATGATGTCATACTCTCTTCATGTCCCATATTTTCATGTTATATTTTTGTCTGACAATTTAGCTATTTGAGGTCTCCTTATTTTATTATTATTATTATTTAAAATATGCTTGGTAATAATTTAAGAGATCAAACTATTTTACTTTTCCCAAAGGTGGTTCTATGGTTTTGTTTTTTAACTAATAATTAGTCATTTTTGACTGTTGGCTTTTGTGTGTACTCAGATCTATTTAATAGTTGCTGAGTCAGCAGGATAGAGGAAGGGTTTGAAGAGATCTAGATATTGATATGGATGAGTAGGGCTGGGGTTGTCTCATGTGTTTCTGGCATCCTTGTTATATCTCTTCTCTGAGGCTTGTAATGAGATGCTGAGCAATGCCTATGCCATCAGTGTGCCTCACAATATAAACACTAATCCCATTGTGTGGAAGAGGGTGTCCAGATCAGAATGCCTGCTCTGTTATTACCTTTATTGGGACCCATCCCATGTAGAGCAACCCAGCTTCTCTACTGGGTTCCCCCTCTTTTAAGGAAGTGTGCCTCCACACACCTTTTGCTTTCCCCTTTCCTAGGGCCCCTGGCTGAATGATAGGTCGGCCACCAGTGCCCCTCCACAATCCCCAGGTTCTTCTCTCCACCTAGTACTTGTCAAAGATTGACTGAATCTCATTTGGTGAACTTCGCACTGGTCTCTACTGACAAGGGATATTTATCCTACTCTTATCCATGGGACTATCTCTCTAAGCATTCTTCCTCTGCATTGCTGTTGCATTGCTGCCGCAAGAGCCACAGCCAATGGGGACCAGTCCTTGCCATTACCTCTGACAGAGCCCATACCATCTGTGCTTCTTGTCAGGGCTTGCTCCACTACTTACCAGTGCCTACTTGTTCTGGTTGCTTCTACTCCCATCACAGGACTCATTGGGGTCTGCTGTGGTAGAGCTGCTTCCAGAACCTGCACACATCTTTCCTGAAGCCTGAGTGGGCCAATCGCAGCAAGGCTATTTCCAAATTCCATTCTGGGGCTTGCTGGGGTCTGCTGGGATCTAATGTGTTGAGGCCACTTGCTAGTTCTACTCTAATATTTATGGGGCCCACTGAGCTTCTGGGGCTCACATTGACCACTCAGTCTACCTGCTGGACCTACTTCACTGCTCACTGTGTACCACCTCTCTGGATGTCTCTTCTAGTGTGTGCTGTAATTTTCTGTTTATCCTTCATGAGTACTGGCTTTGCTCTGCTGCAGTATACCCATGAGGATGAATATACTCATATGGAGGATGAGTCCAGCATTTTCAGTCTGCTACCATCTTCCTACTATTCCTACTTGTCAACATTTACTTCTAAAGCATGCGTGATGAGATTGTTAGAAACTGTTTCTGTAAAGCTGTGATTAAATGGAGACTTTGTAGTTAGCAATTGGAACAAGCAAGAGTTGCATTGTGGAGCATCGTGGAACTATTTGCAGCAACCCCCTTCTTTACTGACTGAGCCCAGACAAGGAGATCATCAAGTTCTTGCCTTCTCTTCCAGCAACAGAGAGATCTTCAGGCAGGAAGGTAGATTCAGACCCTGTAGGTTAGTGCTGGAAATAGTTGGCCAGTGATTTCTCTGCTTGATGCCAAGAAGAGCATGGAGTTTTGTTTTTGCCACCTTCTGCAGCGGCAGAAGTTCCTCCTGTGTCTTCCAGATATTTGGACCCTCATTTGCCTTATCTCTGGAGCCTTTTCTCTAGCACATGTCAGGCTACCTCACTGTGCTCCTTCATTGAAGAATTTTACAGCTGCTATTAATGCACCCTCACTTGGACCACTTAGTGGGGCCTAGCCCATATTCCATCACAACCCTATTGACATTCAGAAAAAAAATGTATATTTTTAAAGATTTATTTATTTTTGCATATAAGCTGGGGTGTAAACCAAAGATGTGGGGCGGTGAGAGGGTTCGCCAGAGACGGAATGGGGAGCAGAACAGGCAGATAGACCGAAATACACTGCTGAGGGGAGCAGCAGGAGAGGGAGGAGAGATCTGCTGCACCATATGAGAAGCTCCCCGGCCAGGCATCAAACTTGTGTGGCAGGCATCGAGCTTCCGTGGCAGCCGCCTGACAGCTCCACAGAGCTGCACTTAACCCGTTGTGCCACCAGAGAGGCCCCAGAAAATATTTTTATGCACCTGATCACTGGAAACTTCATGGGTAGCACTCTTAAATATCACCTGGAACTTCGTCATAACCCTCACCTCTTTTACATCCTGTTATGTATATACTTTTGGGGTGGGAGGTAAAGGAGAATGTTTACTCCACTTTCAGTATCCAAAAGAACACTCCCTGCCAATCAAGCTTTTCTGTCTATCTAGAACTTGGTTATAAGTGTTTGTTAGGACTTTTAGTGTTTGGAGAGAGTTCCCAACTTTGGGGAGTGAGTGGAATTTTCATTTCCCCAGATAACACATTGAATTGCTTTCTGTTTTATTTCATTTATTCATGTTTTTTCCCCTTCAGATTATTGCATCTACAGAAATTACAGGACATTCTTCGAAATCTGCCCCAATGGCCATCTCTGCAGAGATTGCTTCAGTTTGATGAAGCTCTCAGGAATGTGATAGCCCAGAATTTACATTTCTTCCAAGGTAAAATCACCCTGGGGCTGTTTGTTACCAACTCACTAGCAGTAAAGATGAAATTTATTGAAAAGTGGACTTGAAAACCACCTCATGTCTTTGTCAAGTCTGGAGATAAGTCATGTTGATGTGCATACATATTAATGCTTGCTAGGAAGACTCTGGGGTATTGCAAGTGCAGTTCATCAAAACTGAATAAATAGTACTGCCATGGTGAATGGTGTATCCTTCTGTTCACTGCCAGTCTGTGGTGGGGCTGGTGACAGGAAATTTCCCAGCACCATGGCCAGCTTTATATTCACACCAGCATCTGCAAGGCTCAGGCTGGCAAGGGACCAGGGGGCATCACTCAGTGTCATCTTGTTCTGTCCCTTTCCCTGCTCTTTAGCATCGGGGAGGGAGAACACACATCTCCCATTAGAAGAATGCCCTTTTTCGAACTTACTACTGACATGGTTGTTTTTCTTCTCTGCCCTCCTTGGAGTAGCAAATTTGTTCCAGCGAAGCTGGGGGCTTTTCACCTTCTCATGATCTGGAAAAGAAATGAGGAAGGCAGGTTCCTGGAATTAACCCCCACCTCACCCCACCCACACCATAGCTAAGATTCCCCTCTAATGCTTCAGAAAGGATTTAATGTGTTTGCAGTGACTTTTTCCAGGTTCCCTCTCTCAGGAAAATAATCAAATATCTTACAGCAGGTCTAGTTCACTGAAACACATGTTTTGGGAATTCAATTTATTGATTCACAGAAGTCAAGCATTGAGTAGCCTGCTTTAGGTGAATAATAAATTAATTTGTCAATCTTACAGAAGTCCTCCTTTGCTTGAAGACATCAGCAAAGGACCCTAAACTGCATGAATCTGACCATTTGAAACTGGAAAAAGATGAGTTCTTTTGGGAGTTAAAGCAGGTAAATCACAGCAAATTATTATAATTAAGCAATTTGATAAGACATTCAAGAAGTTTCTATAATATTCAGTTTTGCTTCTGTTGTGAATTGTGCTAGCATAATAAAGAGAACAATAGACAAGTTTTCAAGGAACACATGTTCTATTTTTAAATTTTGATTGTTACCCATTCTATTTGTAGTTCTCTAGGTTTTGGAGAAAGTATCTAAACCTTTCTAAATGTCACCTCTTCCAACTCTCATTCATCTTTTTAGCTGTTGATGAAGAATGCTACTGCTATGTGTCTGAATGGACACAGATATGAAAAAGAGACTCCCCTGAGTCCTGGAAATTCCAGTGTCTGGGAGGGTCTCCTCGGGCTGATGTGCCGTCACTACACCTTCCATAAGACAAGTGCCTTTAACAAGCTTCGTGGATCAGTAGAGGATGCTGTACGTATTCATCAGCTCTCTCTTTCAAGAGTATCAGTGGAATCATTTTTTAAGTTAAATCTACTGAGAATGTTAACATTAACCTGGGATTTTGGAAAAAGCTGTAGACATCAGTGAACCTCAGCTGACCCTAGAGTACATTCCTCCTAGCTGACTGTTGTACCACCTTATTGGTACACCCAATCTACTTGACATTATCAACCTAAAAAAAACATATCTAGTATTTTTTCTAGCAAAATGGGCTTATTTGGGGATAACAGAGGGATTACAATTCAAAACAAGCAAGTTATATAGCAAAAGCTATAGACAAGGAGAGGGGACATTATTTAATAGGAAAACAAGAGGAAGTTGAGAGGGACTGCTTTGAATCAAAGTGATTGGTGGAAAGCGAGTTCAGAGTGCTGATGGTCTTATTGGCTGAGTTGCTGGGAAATAAGAAATACTAATCCTCAGGTGTGGGTTTCTGTTCCTGCTGTAGGTCAGTAATTAACAGTTTTTCCTGTTGGGACTTCCCACTGATGATGGCAGAGTGTGAGAACTTTTGTTCCTGGTCTGCGCCCCCACATTCTATTTAAAATGAGGTTTCCTTTATTCAGTTTCAATAAGTGGGATTCCACCAAAGCACTCCAAACTCTGAAACTGTGCCACCCTGGAGTGTGGGTTCCCTGTTGTGCACCATTTCTAGCTTCATATGCTAAGCAGAGTGGAGAATATCTGTAGGGTCAGCTTGAAGCAGTGAGCTTGAAGCAAGTCTGATCTTTCTAGTGTTCAAGTTCAGTTCTTTTGTTACTGAGCACTAAAATTATAACTATTACCTTTCTGGAGTTCATTTTTTTCTCAGAACGACCTCTTGATATTTTCCTCATTATGTACCATGAAAGAAAATCAGTGAAATATTGAAATATTGAAACAAATGAATTATAAACTGTCCTAATAAAAAAATTGAAATTATAATAATATTTGCATAGTTCAATCAGCACCTCCTTAGCAGCACCTCTATGATGAGTTTGAGAGGGGTACGGACGTGAAGACACTCTACAGCTCAGAGAGGCACAAGGCACCTGATAGGCAGAGGGAAATGTGTATGTGAAGGTGAGCGGGCAAGAAAGATCACTCCCTGTTTTCACATAGGATTTTCTGTTCTTGGTTTGTAGACTTTTTCCTGCAAAAAACTCACCCAAAATACTTTGGTCTTTATGCAGTTTAACTCAAAGTGCCCACAGAGCAGGGCCTGCAGTGATGCAAGTAGATTTATAAGTTATATGTATGTGAGATAATCTTCCTGATGGGGCTTAGAATATCAACCCAAACATAAAGCAAAACACATTTTATTTCCTCTCACGACCCTGTTGATTCTCTTACTGAAGTGCTCTCGTGTAGCTGCAGTGACATGGTAGTGGGGGTGGATGCTCAGCTGGGACAGCGGAACCACTTGTCTTTCCCTTCCAGAGTCTCAGGGTTTCTCTTCCCCTTGTGGCCTCTCCATGTGGGCAGCAGGGTGACCAGACTTCTCACAGGGTGGCCCTGGAATCCCAGGCTAGAGAGAGGGAGTAGAAGCTACTCAGAAAGAGTAGGGTTGAATGAGCACGTTCCATTTTTGCTGCTTTTTGTTGGTTGAGATGAGTCACAGTCCAGTCTGGTTAATTGTGGGAGAGAAATGCAGAGACCATGAGCATTAGAAAGTTTGGTCTGTTGGGGACCACCTGGAAGGTTAAACAGTACTGATAGGTTGACTTTTGAGTCCTCTCTGTTTCATGAGACTTTATTTTGGAGTCCATTCACTTGACCAGTGGTAGAAATTCAAGTCTAGGACTATCCCTTAAGCAATCACAGCCCCACAGGGCACCGTCTTCTATATACAGTTCAAGTGCACTGCTTATTGAGAGTATAAATAAAGCCTGCATCATTTGTACTTACATATAATTGCTTTACATATTATAAGCAATACTTTCTTTTCCTACTAAGGATCATCTTTTGCAAGAGGTCATTTCTGGGCATGCAAATATGTCAGTTTCAGTATCTGAAGAATATTTGGGCTGGGAAGAATTGAAGAGACAACTACTGGGAGTGAGCCTTTCCTGTTCTCAGCTCTTACAGCTGCTGGGAGCAGATGTCTCACCGGAGAATAGTACCTTTTCCAGTGACTGTAAGGATCAGCTTTTCTCCATGGTGTAAGTGTATGTTTGGTGGAATACTTTAGAACAATTAGAGACCAATGTGATTCAAACTGCTCCTTTCCAATCAAGTGACATCAACAGAGTATAGCTAACATTTCAGTAACTCAGGGGTTAGAGGCACTGGACTCAAGTGCAAAAAAAAAAATGTGTATAATTTATAGTTGGCCCTTTTTATCTGTGGGTTTCACATCTATGTTTCAATCAATGATTGCAGAACTCTCAGAAGAAATACACGTATAAGTGGAGCCACGCAGTTCAAATCTATGTTGTCCAAGCTTCAACTGTGTATTCTGTTTCTAATGACTAGAATAGAATAAGGTTCAATTTTTTATTTTAAAAAAGATTAACCTGTTTGAGAACACTGGAAAGCATCTACAAAATAAAATTAAACAGTTCATTTAAAGTTTAGCTGTTGACTTTGTCTTTTACAAGAAATGTAAGAACTTATTTAGTCCAAGCTGTGCATATGTTCATAACATTACTCAAGTTTCTAACTACAAATGGACAGTGTCTCTTGGGAGCTGAAAATTTGCCTTCTTTTTTTATTTTCTGACACCATGAATTGTATGTGTGATCAATTTCTATTCTCCTTAGCTACTAGCAAGTCCATAGTCAAATATGTCAGAAAGGTAATGTATTTTTGCCTCAAAGCTCATTTCACCTTATATCTTTTAATTTCCATTTTCCTCTCTTTTAATGTGTTGTGTGCTATACTTTTGTATATTCCCAGAAGTGGTTTTCCCTCATATTTCAAATTCATAAAGAAGCAAATATACACTAAGAGAACTGTTTCAAAATTCTAATTCTTACCGAAGTGGACTGTCACACCTATGTATATATTAGTTTCTCTGGATTATTTTTCTTGTTGTTTTGCTTTTCTTTGTTTTTTCCTTCTTGATTTTTTTAAAGTTAATTAATTTATTTTCTTATATCATTATTCATTTTTGGACATTATTTGATTTCCCCCCTAAGGTGTTGTTCCTGTAGTTCTCCCACCACCATAGCACCTGGGATCCATCTCCCCCATCCTTTAATGCTATTCCCTCCCCTGCTTTGACCCATCTCCCACTCTGGTTCATGTCTCAGATTTATGTTCAGCTTGCAAGTTCTATCTTTTTCCTGACCCTTTCTTCAGTTTCTCTATATTCTATGCCTAAGTAGAGCCATCCAATATTTATCTTCTTTCCTTCTGACTTATACCACTTATCATAACCCCTTCTGGATTCTTTTTTTTTTTATTGCAGGTTATTTCATATACTTGAAAAAGCACAGTCTTCCCTAGAACAAACCAACTATTGGAAGTCCTTGATAACATTTATCAGGAAGACCTGTGAAATGGTTCAATATGCAAATATGCAAGAAAGATTCCAGAACAACACTGGTAAGCAATCTTAACTGCAGGAATGTGGGAGTTTCTTTAGCTCACTGATATGGCTTTCTAAGAGATGATCCTACTAAGCCTTTTAATTGCGGTTCTCCAAGTATAATCTGTGATTACCACATTCAATTTACTCCCATAATTATGAGAAGATAGATGGCAAATCTTAATTTGACTGGGTTTAACTAACCAGCACACTGCCTGATAGTGATTGATTTACTCTCAAATGGTCCTGGTTTGGCTGATAAATGTTTACACGTCAGACCCTCCCCTGAAAAGCTCAGTCTTGCTGCTGTATGTCTTTCTCATTTACTTTAGAATCATGTTACCTGCACACTGGGGACACTGGCTCTTATGGGGTCCTTGCCAGCTTCATAAAATAAAAAAATCCCCTAAATGTGATTTTAAACAAATTTGCAGCGGTATGACTCAAGGAGTCAGTTTGTTACTGATTTAAATGGACTGCCATTCTGCGTGGAAACTGATACTATGACCTCAGGTTTTGGGAAGAGAAAGAAATTTCATTGCAAATCTATTGGCAAGGAAGTAGGCGATAAGCTGAAATCTATATCCTTAGTTAAAAAAATGAATGAAGCTTGAGAACAAAGAAGTTAAATATTACTGGCTGAAAAACTGGTTGCGGTAAAAAAATATGGAATTCATTCAAGTTATTGGTTAGTTACAGGGCATTTCATACATGAAGAAGCTTGGAGAGGTTTTTCTTTAGATAATTGGAATTTACAATGTCTGTTGATGGCCCACTTGTTTCTTTGCAGTCTCTTGGCTTTAACTGTCTCTGGAATACAGTTCAAGGTTAATAAACAAGCTTCCAGTCTCTGCTATGTCTATTAAAGCAAGTCCCAGAGAAAAATTTACATAAGTTATTTTCTCTCTTGTGCTTTAAGGTTTGAAAACAATTTAACCATTTAGTCTTGGTTACAATCCTGTTCACCCTAAAGGTGCTTTGTCTTGAGAAGATGCTGACAGGTGATATCCCCATTTCTGCTTCTTCCTTGTCTAAAATCAGCTGTCTATTTTCGTTGACCCTTGGGAATCATGTTCTCTCTTTTTTGCAGGGTGTAGTACCTGTTTCAACTCTGAGTATTACTGTCTTCTCTTTGGAATACCTACATCTGGCGCTTAAACACTTGGAGCTGGGAATATGGTTTTTCTGTGGTCATGTCCCTCTAATCTTTTCTACTTTTCCCCCTAAAACTGCTCTTTTGGTAGACTGCCAGAAACCTCTTCTCTGTGGCTTTAAGTTCCAAACCCATCAAGTATAAAGTGGGTCTCTGCATTTGTGGGCGTTACACTGTGAGGCTCTGCTCTCCTCCATACAGTGATGATGGGTCCATGGTTCCTTTTCCAAGGCACTGATTGGCCGTGCCCACCTCAGCTGGGTACTCACCCTGCTTGTTAATCTTCTGCTTTACTGCCTTGTTCTGCTTTCTTGTCAGGGTAACATTCGTTATCCCTGAGAGGCCTGGGTTGAGAAGTCCCAGTAATACAGATAATGGTAAACACTGCATGTATTTTAAAGGAATTATTTTATTTAATCCTCATGTTAGCCCATGAGCTGGGTGCCATTATGGCTCCATCTTAAATGAGAATACAGATACTTAAAGATTTTATATTGCTGGAATAGCTCATAAAACTACTAAGGGTCAAAGCCAGTAATACAAATGCAGGATGGTTCACTCCAAAGCCTGAAGCTTAACCCTTCACTGCCTTTAGGATACATCCTTGCTGGGACTCAGCTAAGCCCAGGGGGTAGCTCCGTTACATAAACCTTCACTCTCAAAGAACTGAGTGTTTAGTCTCTGTCGTGGACATCCATTTCCTATTTCATGAATTTATCCTTTTATCTTTGCTATATACTCCTGCTAAACTTAGTTTGATGTTCTTTTTCTAGGTTCTTGATTCTCAGATTTTCTTTTCTCATAGATGCTTTTATAGCTGTAACTTTTCTCCTATGCAGAGATCTAGATATTCCACACACTTTGCTATGCCATAATTTTATTATTAATCAGTTCAAAATTTCCTAATATTAATATGATTTTTCTTTGATTCAAGATAATTTAGAAGGATATTACTAAACTTACAATTGTTTGTGGCTTTTTAAGTTACTTTTTAAAAAACTGATTTCTAGCTTAATTTGATGATGGTAAGATAATATATTCAGAATGTTATAGTCTTTTGACTTTATTGAGATGTGGTTTATGGTCCACATGATTGACTTTGGTTAATGTATGTGCTTTGCAATATAATGTGAATTCTGTCATTTTTTAGTTCAGTAGTCAGTATTTATTAATTAGATCATGTGTGTTCTGTTGTCCAAGTCATCCATATCTTACCTATTTTTTACATGCTTATTCCATCAGTCAGTAAAATGGGTGACTTAAAATTTCCCACTGAAATGGTGTGTTTGTCTGTTTTCCTTTAGCTCATTCTATCTATCTACCTATCTAGCCATCCATCCACCTATCATCTATCTACATCTATCATCTATATCTATCTTCTACCTGTCTAAACTGAGGCTATCTTACTAGGTACAGAAAGTTTAGAATTGATGTGTTTTTATTGGATGAACTCTAAACATTAGAAAATTATGTTCTTCTGAAGCACTGCTTTTGTCTTAAAAATTGACACCATCTATTAGTGTCAATATTTGTATGAGTTTGAGTCTGAAACTCAGCTCACAACCTTGGTTATGTTTTCTTCTAAGTATTATGTTCTTTTGGATGCTATTGTAAATGGAATTCTTTCTTGATTTAATTTTCAAATTGTTCATTGTTAATGGGAAATTCAACTGAATTTTGTGTATTGATTTTGTAGCTTGCAACTTTGCTTACTTTATTAGTTTTAATAGCTTTTTGTGTGGAATACTTACAGTTTTCTACATATAAGATTGTGTCATCTTTGAACTATGGTGATTTTACTTTTTCCTTTCCTGCTTTAATATTTTAAAAATTTCTTGCCTACTTGCTTTGGTGAGGCCTTCCAGAGCTGTGTGGAATAGAAGTCAAAATAGAGTCCCATGTCCCAAAACCTCTTTCTATTTAAGATTCTGACTCAACTGCCACCTGGGCATCCGTGCAACCAGCAATAGACTGGCATTTCCCCGACTCCCTCTTCAGATTTCAGGGACCTGTGGCAAGCCCGGACCGGGGTTTTCGATGGTTTCACTATAAATCAGAGATCCTAATGACTCCCCCCTTGGATTCCATTTATTTGCTAGAATGGTACCTAGAATTCAGGAAACCCATTTACTTATTAAGTTACTGATTTATTACAAAGGATGTTAAAGGATGTAATCAATAACCAGATAGACAAGATACATAGAGTGAGGTATAGGGAAAATGTGTGGAATTTCCATGCCCTTTCCAGCTATAGCATATCTTCTCATGTTTATCAACCTGGAAGTACTCCAAAAGCCTTCTTTTTGGATTTTTGTGTAGGCTGCATTATATAGGCATGATTTATTAAATCATTGACCATTGGCAATTGAACTCAACCTCCAGTTCTTCCTTCAAACCCTCCCCCCAGATGCCAGTGGTGTGGGATTGGAAGTTCCAACCCTCTAATCACATGGTTGGTATCCTTGGAAACCAGTTCCCATCCTTAGATGTTTCCTCAAAAGTTATCCTTTTAACATAATAAATGTTACTTGCAACATTTAGGAGATGCTAAGGATTTTGGGAGCTGTGAACTAAGAACTGTGGGATGAAAACCAAGTATAATAATGACATATATTTTGGTCATCTGAATGATAATAAATTTATTTTCTGTAAATATTGGGATTAAAGTACCACATATGAGTGAAATCATAAAGTATTTGTATTTCCTCCTCTGGCTTATTTTATTAACCATAATATTCTCTAGATAGATCCATGTTGTTGCAAATGACAGGAGTTTATCTTTTTCTTTAATAGCAGAAATGTGTTCCATTGTGTATGAATACTACATCTTCTTTATCCTGTCATTTATTGATGGACATTTAGATTGTTTCCAACTCATGGCTACTATAAATAATGCTATGAGGAACCTGGGAGTGCATACATCTCATTGAATCAGTAAACACTGATTCATAAGTGTTTCACATACCCAAAGTGGGATGACAGAATTTTATGAAATTTCTGTTTTTAATTTTTTGGAGGAAGCTCCATGCTGTTTTCCATAGTGACTATACTAATTTAAATTTCCACTGCAGTATACAAGTGTTCCCTTCTCTCTACAACTTTACCAAACTTGTTTCTTGTCTAGTTGGCAATAACCATTCTTACAGGTGTGACAAGACAGTTCATGATAATTTTGATTTGCATTTCCCTGATAATAAGAGATGATGAACATCTTTTCACATATCTCTTGGCCATCTGTTTTTCTTCTTTGGTTAAGTGTCTGTTGAGATCCTCTGTCCATTTTGTTTTAAAGATTTATTTATTTATGCATACAAACTGGGGTACAGGCCAGAGGCATGGGGTGGCGAGAGGGTTCACCAGAGACAGAGTGGGGAGGAGAACAGGCAGATCGACGGAAATACACTGCTGAAGGGAGCAGCGGGCGAAGCAGGAGAGGTCTGCCACTCCATGTGGGAATCTCCCTGGCTGGGCGTAGAACTCTCGTCGCTGCTGCCAACAGCTCCACAGCGCAGCGCCTAGCTGCTATGCCACCAGGGAGGCCCCCCTCTGCCCATTTTTTTAATCAAGCTCCTGTCATTGTTGTTGAGTTTATTACAGATTTTGAATGCCAATACTTTTGTGTGTACATGATTTGCAAATATCATCTCCCATTCACTAGAATGCTTTTTTATTTTGATGATAAATTTCTTTCACCATGCAAAAACCTCTTAATTTTCACCGTGCAAAAACCTCTTAGTTTTATGTAGCCCCATTTGTTTATTTTTGCTTTTGTTTCCTTTGCCTTTTCGGTAGAATCCTCAAAGACAATTGTTAAGTCTGGTGTCTTAGAGCATATCACCTCTGTTTTCCTGTGTATACATTACAGTTTCACATCTTACATTCAAGTTTTTACTCCAGTATGAGTTAATTTTTGTGTCTGGTGTTAGAGATTGGTCTAGTTTCTTTCTGGGTTTTTTTTTTTTTCCGGCATTTGGCTGAATTTTCCCAATATCATTTATGAAACTTTCCTTGTTTCATTTTATGCTTTTGTCTCCTTTTTTTTTGTCTTCTTATAAACTCGTTGTTCATAAACACGTGGGGATAGTTTTGGGTTTTCAATTATCTTACATTGATCTGTCTGTTTTCATTACAATTTTCATAGCTTTATTGTAAATCTTAAAGGTAAGTGTTAGTATTCCCATTTTGTTTTTATTTTTAAAATATTTTTATATGTTTTAGATCATTTGCATCTCCAGATGAATTTTACAATCTGCTTCATGATTTCTCCAAGTTCTGCCAGAATTTTAACCAGAATTAAACTAGTATCTAACCAGAATCTATGGATCAATTTAGGGAGATTGACATTTCAACCATATTTAGTCTCCTAATTCATAGAATATCTCTCCATTTATTTATCTGTTGTTCAGTTTTTCTCATAACATCTTAGAGTTTTTATTGCAGTTATTCATATTCTTTGTCACATTTATTGAGAATATAATATCTTTAATGCTATTGAAATGTTATATTGAAGTATTTCATGTTATATTGATTGTTAAATCAACCTACAGAACTGGGATAAAATTCACCTGGTCAAGATTTCACATATTACTGGAGTCAATTCATTAAAATTTTAACATTTTACATTCATGTAATGAGGTATATTGGCCTACAGTTTCTTTTCTTTTAATATCTTTGTTTTATTTTGGTATCTGTACTATTTGTTGTTGGATGAAATATTCTATAAACATCAATTAGATCAAGTGTCTTGATAGTACTGTGTAAGTCTACATCCTTACTGATATTTTATCTTCCTGTACTATCAGTTATTGGGATGGGGTATTGAAATCTTCAACTATAATTGTTGATTTTTTTATTCTTGTGTTTTTATCACTTTTTTTACTCATGTTTTGAAGCTCTGTTTTAATGTTCATAAACATTAAGAATTGTTATGTCTTCTGATTCATTGATTTCTTATTATGATATGATAATGATGTTACCAACTGAAATCTACTGCATCTAATATACTTGTTTTGATTAGTATTAAGGTAGTTTATCTTTTCCATCTTTTTACTTTTAACTTATTTTTGTCTTTTATTTCAAGTGCATTTCTTTTTTTCTTTTAAAGATTTTATTTATTTTTGCATACAAGAGCTGGGTTATAGGCCAGAGGTTTTGGGGGTGAGAAAATAGTAGGAAGCAGACCAGGCAGACTGACTGAAATTCACAGCTGAGGGGAGCAGTAGGCAAGGCAGGAGAGGTCTGCTGTGCCATGTGGGAATCTCCCTGGCTGCATATAGAACTCCTGCTGCAGTGGCTGCTGATAGATTCATAGGCTGAGACTTAAGCCTTGTGCCACCAGGGAGGCCCTCAAGTACATTTCTTATATGCAGCATACTTTGGGTCTTGTTTTGACTCAAGTTTTGCCTTTTAATTGAAACATTCAAAGTATATAATAAAACTAAACAGTTTAAACCATTTTAAGTGATTAATGTTTTTCTCTGCTAATTATTCCTAAATTCAGTCATTTTGGGGTCAGCTATGATTGAATAATTTTTCTCCTAATTATGGGTCATATTATTTTTACTTTTTATATGCCTACTAATTTTGATTTAATGCAAGTTATGAATTTAGTTTTGCTTTGTGCTTGTTGTTTGTATTCCTATGTTCTTGAAGACATTACTTGAGAACAGTTTGAGCCTTTAGGGTCTTGTTTTTCAGATTTGTTAGGCAGAACTCAAGCATGGTTATAAATATCCTCCATAACTGGGGCAACACTGCCTTTACATTTTCTATTCAGTGCTCAACCAGTTGTGAAAATTTTCCATCTATTTAATTGAAATAGTTTGTTTCCAGGCCTCCTGTGGTGCAACGGGTTAAGTTGCAGCACCATGAAGTTAGCCAGAGCCACTGCAGCTCGAGTTCGATCCCCAGCCAGGGAGCTTCCCACATGGCGTAGCAGACCTCTTCAGACTTGCCTGCTGCTCCCCTCGGCAGTGTACTTCAGTCAATCTGCATGTTCTACTCCCCACTCTGTCTTTGGTAAATCCTCTCACCACCCCACACCTCTGGTCTACACCCCAGCATTGTATGCATAAATAAATAAATCTTAAAAAAGAAATAGCTTGTTTCTCGTCCTGTGTAATTAGTGGACACTTAGTTCTGTGGGTGGACCTTTCCCTTGTCTCAGATAATTTCTTCATATGAATATATTGATCAGTCCTCAGTTAACACTTGAAGAAGGCCTTTCTGATCCTCTGTTCTGTGTTCTTTCACTGTATTTCAAACTCTAAACTCGATCCAGGACTCCAGTTATGTTCTCCTCACTGAGTCATGGCCTGGATACTCTCTTAAGGCAACAATTTGGGATCATTGTGGGACTCATCTCTCATCTTGTCTTTTCTCTGTCTTTATTGATCTGTGTTTCATGATCCTGTGGCCAGTGGTACTTCATCATAGCCACAGGAGAAGTCATATTAGAAGGATTTCTTTTTTGTTGTTTAATTTTGTTTATTTATTTTTGCATAGAACTGGGGTGCAGGCCAGAGATGTAGGAGTTGGAAAGACTCACCAGAGACAGATTGGGTTGCAGAACAGGTGGATCTACTGAAATACACTGCTGAGGGGAGCAGTAGATGAGACAGGAGAGGTCTGCTGCAGCCATATGTGGGTTAGCTCCCTGGCCAGGATTGAACCCAGGCATTCCCAGTGGTCCTTTGTGGTGGTAGCATTGAGAGTTAACCCCTAGGCCACCAGGGAGGTCTCATATTAGAAGAATTTCTAATCCCTTTTTAATATATATTTTCAAGCATAGTAACTAAAATATTGTATTATTTTTCACTTTGCTAGACTTGCTGTTATACTTAACTTGAAATCAATATACAATGCTTTCTTATTCAGCTTTCTATCGGGAATCTCCTTGTTATGAAGAAAACATGGACTGGGAATTAATCAGTGATAATTATTTTCTATTTGTGAATAATTTACTCAAGTTTCCAAGAGTGTCCATATCCAGGTGAGATTTTAGAATTTAATTTCCAGGTTTTGGTTTAAGTATTATCTGAAGATAAGCAAACCCTAATTATAGGATAACCATGCTTTAAAATGTAAGTCCTGATTTAATTATAGATACAGTGTTTAATTTAGATGTTTAATAAATACTTGTTTTCTGGAACATGTAACTCAGTTTTCCATGAATTTTGAAAGAAACTACAGATTATAGCAATATGATTTTATTTAAAAAAGTAGAATGATGTTTAATAGATACTTGAAAAACAGATAGCCTTTCAAAAAGTCTTATGTAGTTGCTTAGATTTAGACATGGGATCAATGATTTAATGTTTTATAGTTCTGGATTCTTTGGGGAGAGAAGTGATGTTAAAATTTAAAATCTGCCTGATTATCTACTGCTCTGCTTTTTCAGCATATATGTTGAATGGAAATTCTTATGTATGATCATGGTACAGGTAGAATTTAAAAACATGCTTGTGAAATGTATTGGTTGTCATAGAGCTAAACTTAGGAATGGATTAAACTTGTCTGTGAATTTGCTAAAAACACAAATGTCTGGACCTTCCCCGAGGCATACTAACCTTGTGGGTGACACACAGGTTTCTGTAGATTCAACATATTCTAGAATTGACTCAGGTGCACACCAAAGTTTGAGATCCATTCTGTTACATCTTTCAAGACCTTGTAGTCATTACTCCTGGGGAAACTTTTAAACTCAGCTATCAGTAGGCACAAAAGAAAGACAGTGGGATTATCCTCTGAAGTGTCAGTCATTGCTCATGTCAGATTTATAATAACCCACTTTTCTGAATGTCTCACATATTTAATTACCTTAGAAGAGAACAATACAATTAACCAATATATGCTTCAGGGGCATGCTTAATTTTGTATTTGTAGACCGATAGCAGCTGGCACAGTATCTTTTAATATTGATGGTATTTGATGTTGACTTAGTAAATGAAATAAATAATAATTGTCATTAAGCATAATTATCATTTTTAAAAGCTGAGTTTAAAATGAGAAAATCTGGGCCACATCTCATTCCTGCCACATAATAGCAGTATAAATCTGCTTACTTACAAAAACATTCCAAAGTGTCTCTTTTTCTGTGAAATGGGTATACTTCTAAAGGCTGTTGTAGGAATTGATAACGATTCTAGCTGTAAAAATTCTATAAAAGTTGTAAAGTGATGTAAAAATGTGTGGCACTATTACTACTTGTAATGTGAGTTATATTTCAACTGTCTCATACTACTATTGCTATTCTATGATCTCTTAGTCCCCAATACAAACAAGACAGTTTTGTATTCTAGTCTATCAATATCCAATTACTTGCATAGTAGTTAGGCATATATTTCTATGCAGGATTAGATCTTAGCAAAGTTCATATTGAATTCCTGTTACCAGAACTTTCTCTTTCCTGTTGGAATTTTTCCAGGAAATCTTTCCAGGGTTCTATGGTTCAAAGTAGCCTCTCTCTGCCTTTTCAACAATAATACCCTAAAATTAAGCTGATATTTTTTTCTATTCTCAGATATATAATTCCTGTATTTGATCTTTCCTACATAGTATTCTATTTTATATAAACAGGATTATTTAAATAAAGATGTTTAGAAAGGAATTCATCCGTTAAGACACCAATAGCCAACATATGTAAAAAATCTATTACTCATAATTCTGAAGTCTTAAAAGTTTAAAATTGAAGCTTTCCTTAAGGTTGGTATCACAATTCATTCAGCAGACTCAAGAGTTAATGAGTCTATTGACCCACAGGTGAGCCCATTCACAACGTTCACTGCAGAAGTATTCATGAGTTGACATGGGGTTGCCTCAACCTTCATTGGTGGTGAAGGCTTTGATTGATACGTGATACATGCATCAGATTACATTTATAAAGTATGAAACACATAGGCCTCCAAGGATTTAAATAGTGTACTTGTAATTATGCAATTAATGGAAGTTGGTAAATTCTCCAAATGAAAACTTCTATTACAAGTGGACTTATAACCTCCTAGTTGCTTTCTTGATAACTCTTTGTGTTCTAAAATTAAACACCAGGAGAAAAAAAATACATCATTGAAAATAATGAGTTTGAATGTGGGAAATATAGCATTGTTTAAAGAGTATAGGGATTGTCTTCTAGAACAGGGAATCTAAAGAGATAATAATTGTGATTAAATCATGAAAGGACAGTTTTTGATGTATACTGCCATTTGGACAACATCTATAAATAAGACATTCTGAGTTGTAATAGAAATGTAATCTTAAGATTCTTCTGACTTAAATAGCAAATTTATATTTAATGGTCATAAATATAAATCAAGAAGTAAAGTTATTTAAAATATATTGTGTTTTAATGCAGGGAGCAGATTTTAACCTACAAATATGCAGCTGCTTTGCAGATTTTGAAAATACATTCAAATGCTCACATTAATTTAATTGATGTTGGAAAATATAGTCACTAACAAATATTTCATTTATATTATTATCATAGTAACTAATTTATCTTGAAAATTTGATAAATTATATTTGTTCTGAATTTATATATTTATTTTTCTCATACCAAAATAGTTCTATTAATGTTTTAGGGTTTTAAATTCTACAAAGGAACTTCTAAAGCTGGAAAAGAAGTTGCATACCCTTGAGGATGAACAAATAAACTTTCTTCTATCTTTTGTGGAATTTTGGGAGAAGTTATTATTGCCTAAATCTTTCAACTTATTTGATGTTTCCAAATTTCATAATCTGTCATCTCTCACTGGGACTGTTCTAAATGCAAGTCATTTATGGATAAATCATTTAAAAAATTTAGAAGGAGACCCCTCTGCTACTAACAATCAGAATCTTTTAGAATTCAACAAGATCATGATAAAAAAGATACAAACTCTTCAAAATCTCTGGATAAGGGAGGAATCAAGAAATATTTTCAGATTTATAGAGCCAATACTTTTTGAAATTGATCCCAAGTTACTGGAATTTTGGTTGTATGGTTTTTCCAAAGGAGAAAGAACGAAATTAGAAAACTTGTCTGCACTTTTAAATTTTTCTGTTCCAGACAATGAGACGGTTCTTAGTGAAAGCTTTAACCTTTCTCAATTGTTTCATTCAGATTGGTCTAAATCACCAACCATCAAAATAGATTTTGTACATTTAAGTGAAATTATAATAAATAATCTCTATGAACTTGGATTTCTGAGGCAAGAACAAGTTTTAAAAGTTCTGGAAACAATCTATGTTCTAAAGAATGCATCCCATTTTTTCTTAGCCCTTTCTGAACCTCAAAAACAAGAACTTGACAAAATTATAACTTATGTATATATAAATGTCTTCAAAGACAAAGATTCACTTTTACTTCTGCAAATTTACTCATCACTTTACCAATATATCTATAAATTTTTGAGCATTCAGAATACAGAGTCTTTACTATCTTTTCTTACAGAAATCTCAAAACACATTTTGAATATCATAAAGCAATTTAACTTCCAAAACATCAGTAATGCATTTGCATTTTTATATGAGGCAACAAGCGTTCTTGGGGAAATTTCTGAAATGTCATTTTGTCAACAACTGATTTCAATTTTTAACTTTTTGGAGAATCAAGCCCAGTCCTTGATATCTACAGAAGGCCCAGTGTTGGAAGTGATCCATGCTTCACTGACAGGCTTCAAACAACTGTTCATAGCATACAAAGATTTTTGTAGTTCTTTGTTTCAATATATGAGTCAACTCTTTAATGGTTCAGTAGAAACCTTATTTGGTAATGAATGCTTTACATTAGATAATGAAAGCATTTCTCCTGTTAATTATTCAGTTGTTGGGGAGTCTTCATTTATTCTTCCCTTGTCAGGAATCATATCAAACTTCTCAGCAAATGGTAATGTGTTCAATGAGATTATGGCCATTCACTGCACTGTTTCATGGCTTCAAATGTGGACTGAAATCTGGGGAAGCATATCTCACATTTTTAAGTTTGACATAAAAATTTTCACTCCTCTTCATGTTGGTCTCACTCAAATTTTGGATGTGAAGATTTCTAAAAGCTGCCAGGGAATATTTCCTGTCCGTCATCCTACTAGGCTCATATTAAACTTGTTTAAAAATGTAACTCAACCTGACGGCTTCCATAATTGGTATGATTTTCTGAATCTCAGGGATCTCTGGGTAGCTTTAGATGACATGTTGGTTAGAGCAAAGTTGCTTAATCAGGACCAAGTGGAAGAATCCCTTTCCTCTATGGAAACTGCCCTGCATCAACTACAGGCATTTCCATTAAACATAAATGCTAGCCAAGAGTTTTTATATTCAATCCTTGATATTTTCAGCAAGTTAAGTAATTCCTCAGACTATGTAGCTAGAAATACACATTTGATAAATCATTCTCTTTCAAATAACCTCACAGATTATGGAGTAGGGTTTCAAGGTGTCATCATCAAACTAAGAGAAACAATATTATTTCTTAGAAATGTGTCTTATGACCAACATTCATTTTCCTGTGCCGATAGTTTTCAAAATGTTACTGAGTTTATTTTGGAAGATGGCCTATTATATGTAAATACTTCTCAGAGGACATTACAAATTCTGTCTATGTTAAAATCCACATTTTCCTCTGAGGACAATGTTAACAAATTGAAAGGATGCATCAAATGGATAGACATCACAAACCATCTGTATGTGATGTATAACTCCAGCTTTTTGAAAGGACATCTTCAGGGTTTTTTGAGGAACTTCAGAGATGTGGAAAACAAAATCAACTCTAGTTTGAAGCTTATTTCTTGGATGTTAAATATAATGGAACCTTGTTCTTTGAATATATCAAATATAAATTGTGTGAATATTTACTTGAAAAATGTAACTGACTTTCTAAATGTTGTACTTACTGCTGTCTTTGAGGAGGAAAAGTTACCAAAATTTGAGCTTTTATTAACTCTTTTGAATGATTCCACAAATCAAATAAGGATGACTATTAACAATTTAACAAAAGATTTTGACTTTGCATCTCAATCCAACTGGAAACATTTTATTGAATTAATTTTAAGACCAGCAGAAATGTCAGATGATATCCCTAAATACTTTAAAAATATTTGGCTGTACATAGTAGCTCTGGGGAAGGAAATTGAAAACCTTGTGAAAGATCTTTTGCTCAACAACCTGGAAAACAGTTCCTCTTCTAAAACTGAAAAAAATTTAAATATATTTGCTACCAGTCCAAAGGAAAAGAATATAAACAGTTTAGGCAATTCACTTTATTATTTAGCTAGTTACCTTGCTGCAAACTTTTCTCATGATTTCAAAAATTCATCGAAAACAATTCCACATGAAGTATTGAAAGCTGTGGGTCTTGGTATTCAGCTGCTGAGGGATCTGTTCATCTCCTTAATGCCCTCAGTACAACACAATATTCCACAAGATTCAGATAACATTCAAGTTTTAAAGAAGGTTGCTTCTTTTCTACATACTTTCAAGAAGACAGACATAGATCTGTTAGTAGATCAACTTGAACAAATAAGTGAAAGCCTAACAGATTTCTTTAAGAACAGCAGTAAGTTAGGAACTGGCAGCTTGGAGGGGAATTTGCTTGTGGACTTGATGGAAAAATTTGTGGACAGCTCTCATTTTTGGAATGTTAATCACTTGCTAAAGCTTTCACGTCTGTTTCCTAAAGGTGATGTTAATGCTGTGGTTGATGTGTACTATGCACTTCCTCATGCTGTGAGACTCCTTCAGAGAGTTACTGACAAAAATATCACAGAAGTGCTCAAGGATGTCTACAATTTCACACTTTTTCATGGTATAAGCATTTCAAACATCACCAAGAAAGACTTCGCTATTGTGTTAAAAACTCTTCGGGATACAATTGAATTAATATCAGATAAGCCAAATATTCTTTCAAAGGCTTTAAATTGCCTTCCTATGATTTGGTGCAGGAATCACACAACTTCTGGATTTAAGAAGAATCCAAATTTAGAAGCATGTAATGTCCGTGAGCTCATGTCTTCTCCCTTTTACAGCAAAGTGGACACTATACTTCACCACCTTCATCTGTCTCCTCCAGGAGAAGAGTCACAATGTTCAAGTGATAGTTCACAGATGGAAATAACTAGAATAGTGGTCTGTGTAATTCATGAATTAGTGGAATGGAATTCCATTCTTCTAGAGCTGTCTGAAATTTACCATGTAAAAATCCCACTTACAAAAAGTGCAGCAGAATTTTGGCATAAGGTGTTGCCATTTGTCTCATCTTTTGAAAATCAAAACAATGACAACATCTCTGAACTTTGTCCCAGTGGGTCCGTAAAGCAAGTTATTTTGCAAATCATAGAAACTTTTAAAAATGTCAACTTTACAAAAGTTACATCAGGTGAACATATTCATGATAAAGTAGTTAGTTTTAGTAAGATACTTAATATTAATGAAGGCACAGAGGCATTTGCTCAAAATAATATTTCCTTAAATATCAAAAGGTTAATAAATTCACTTTTTGGAGCTCAGATCCTAGAAAATAGTATTCCTTCCTTAGTTTCTCCATTAATGGTATTCCTGAATGCAAACATTATAAATAGTAGTTTAGAAGCATTATCAAATTTGATTACAAAAAATGAAACATCTAATGACTTTGGAGAAAGGTGGCTAGAGTTTGAACAAATCATGAAAGACTTAAACCATGATTTCAGTATCAGACAACTGGTCTTTGAAGTTTACAAGAAATTTCAAATAACTAATTCAGTGTTTCTTCAAAACGTAACTTTGCAGCTTGCCCATTATTTGGAAAGCCTGGATTCGTCATCATTGAAGACATTAGAAGTTATCAAAATTTTTCTATTGCTCACAAGAAACTGGTTTCATAATTATGCAAATGAAAATTATTCCAGAATGATACAGATGTACCTTCTTATGGTCAATGAGAGTACACTTGATGGTGCAAATTTGTTGACTAAATATATTAATAACTTTTTGGGTTATCTAAAAAACATTTCTAGAGAAAGTCATTTGGATGTCGACCTTCTTAGTCATCTGCTAATCCAAGAACAGCTAACTAATTTCTCAGTTATTCAGTTGCTTCTTGAACACATCTTAACTAATTCAATAAATAAGTTAGCTGGAATTTTTCAACAAACAGCCTTGAATGTAAGTGATACTGATCTTCAGATAATGAAATTTATTAACCTCATCTTGAACCATACACAGTCAGAAAATGGAGAGAGAATAATTTTCTTTCCAAGAGGCACAGCAGATTCCATGGAACAATTTTGGAAAATAATCTTCTCTTCCTTACTAAAGGACAATTATGAAAACAAAATATCTCTTTTGCTAAAAGAATTCCACAAAGGTAGTACTGCAGAGATCAGGTGAGTCTGCTTTTGCTCTCTACAGCATGTTGGTTGTAATATATTATGATTCACTTTGTTTCCTGGCATATATGTAAAGGACCTCACTTATACCGAATACCTTTGAATGATCTTTTAAGTGAATTTTGACTTAATGGATATTTTATTAAAATATCAAGATAAAATAACTTTGATTCTAGTCATCTAATTAATGTATATGTATATATTTCCATATATACTAACTGCTGATGTTTCTTTCATTTTTGCACTAAAAATAGAATTTTTACTTAAATGGAACTGAAAATTACTTATTGTATATCTGTGTGTATATATATCATGATAATGATTTGAATTTTTATATTAATTATCTAATCACACATGAGAGGTTTAAATATTTTCATTTCAGTTAATCTACATTGATGTTTATATTTGGAATCTATAAAATTGCAAAATTTTAAAACTCTGATAGCCATATCATGTTTTCTCCTATATCTTCTTTCATATCTCTTAAAGTTGGAGAGTGAAAAGTCTGGAGAAAAATTCCAATTTATTCAATAATCTCTTTATAAGTCAGGACTCAATTACAGAAATAGAACAAGAACAAGGATTTATTAAAAGGAATAGGTTTCAACAATTCTAGAATCTAGCTGAAAAAGCTTGGAGTGTGTAGGGCAGGCTGTCAGCCAGGAATGCTCCCAAGCAGGCTGGAATGCAGTTACAACAACTTGTCCACAGGTGATAGTCAAGAAGGATCATGGGGGAATAAAGCATCCTATTGATGTTTGAGGTTTCTGGGTCAGGGACGTCTTAAATTTTCTTGGAAGGCTGTCCAATCAATTAGGTGAGGGCCTTGCAAGATATTGTCCCTTCTAACTTCAAGTTAATCATTAGAAACTAATCGTCTTTGCAAAATCCCTTTCAAAGCATCATCTGGGTTAGTATTTAGCCACTGACTTCTTTGACTCTCCAGTCTCACAGGGGAAGTCACTGTGTAGACCACTCTGTCCAGGAAAAGCAGGTTCTGGGGAAGTCACACAGCCTAGTCAAGCTGACCCATCTATAGTTGTCATGACATCTAAATTAATTGCTAGGAGTTTAAACCTTTGGGAAAAGGTTGACTTTTATGTTAAACATTTGGTAGCCTTTCCTTTCTAAAAGCAAAAGTACATGGCTTTTTAATTTCTTAGGTGTAAGGCATAATGGAATTCTCCAGGAAATTCTTCCACTCTCTTATTTGGCAGCAAAATATTAATTTTCATCTGGAGTGTATTTTAACATGTCATCTTTCAATCAGTGTTATCCTCTCATGATGATACCATAAAAAATCACTAGCACATATTTTAATCTTTTCAAGTTAAACATGATATTAAAATCCTATATTTACAGCTTTGTTTCAAAGGATAAAATGCTGGAAATTCAGCAACTGGATCAATTCCTTGCTTCCATAAAAGAAGAGAGACTGATGAACATTTTCTCAAGTTTAAAGGAGACTATATATCATCTAATTAATAGTTCATTAGACAATCGACATTTTTATTTTGATAATCAAAGACTGAGGTTCATGAAATATTTATTTAATGTTCTTTTAAGGGAAATCTCAATGGAAAATAAGACTGAAAACAATTTGGAATTTCTTACAGTGGGAAATCAGTTGCTTTTCCACATGAATAGTTCTGAGAACCTCTTCAAGCTCAATCAAGACCTTAGGTCTGCTCTTTACCTTGTGAGAGAAACTTCAATAGAGATAGCAAGTCTTATGGATACTCTTTTTAGCTCTCCTAATAAAGACTTCTATACCTTGTATCCCATACTTCAAGAAGTTATACTTGCTAATCTAACTGATTTGCTGTTCTTTATAAATAATTCATTCCCTCTAAGAAACAGAGCAACATTAGAAATTACTAAGCTATTACTTGATATGATCTCAAGAGCTGGTGGAGAAAGCCATGTCCTGGAACCCCTCTTGGAAATGTCTAATACTCTGATCATGCTGGTGAGAGACAGTGCTGAAATGAGAGCTCTTGCCATGTCAATGACCTCTACTGTGAAAATTCTGAAGCTAGCCAAGAAAGTTTCGGGGAAGATGGTCACTATTTTTAAAACTCATTTCACTTCCAACACTAATGATACTATGAAATTCTATGATCATCTTTATTCCATTTTGCAACAAAGTGCTCAAAATGCTGTAAATAAAATATTTACTTTGAAAAAAGTGGATAATTTAATATTTGAAAATATAAATGATTCTTTGACCCCATTTCTTAAGTTGACCTTTGGAATGATTGGTGTCAAACCTAATATTTCCCAAGACTCTGATATTGTTAATATGTCATCTAACATATTCTCATATGTGAACAAGTCCAGTGAATTTTCTGGTATTTTTGAAGAAATTACTGAATTTTTAACTTCAATGAAAATCAATTCAAGAGACGTGGAATATCTTGTGGAAGCATTTACTAGTGAGAATCAAATATTTTCTATGGATCCTGTCAACTTATGTGAAGAAGTGCTGGATTGTTTAATTCCTATAAGTAATATCATTAATCAGATAGATTTCTTATATCCTAATACAGTTTCTTCGTATAGTTATTTTCAAGATACAAAATGGGAGCGAACTCATAAAGTCATCCTGTTTTTGGATGAAATGCTGTCACCAAACAACACAGAAATGAGGACTTACTTGAGAACAATGATTGATACCACTTTAGAAGTTCTTTGGAATAATTTGGAGAATGATGACTGGAATGATTTTAATACATTGCTAAGATTTGTTCAGCACACAGACAATTTTCTGAAAACCATAAAAACAGTTGTAGAGATCTCCAGTGGAATTAAAAGTGCCTATGAAGGTGATTTGAGTAAAGCTTTGTTTTTTGACACCTCTTTGATTCCTAATATAACTCTTGAACAACTTGAGGATGAAATCCAGATTATGTTAAATAAAACAGCTCTCTTGAGGAAAGAGCTTCTCCTGAATAACTCTCAGTGGATAAATTCCATGGAAAGTTTACTTCAGTTCATTTTTGAGACTTTTATTAATGCAACCACTGGAAGGAATATCACAGCAGAAAAAGAAGAGAGGACCGAGGAAGAGAGTATTGATTTTCCTTACATTTTCAAACCATCATCATGTTTCAAGAAATACCTGAAAGGATTAATTGCATTGACTAAATATTGGCAAGAAGTACTACTGACTGATCAAAGGTAATAAGACACCTGATTCACTTCATTCTATTTCTACTACAGTAAGTATAAAATAGAACCACAAAGGAATTAAGCTGAGCAGAGATAAGTAGCCCTTCCTAGAACTTTGAAGTTGGTTTCAACAATGACTCATTATTTAACTATCAAGTACTATTTTAATTTATTAAAAAAATTCAAAAGTAACTATTTTGTTTTCCAAATTAATAGTTTCTTCTTCTATTCACTTGTCACAAGAATAGATATGTAAACAATTTTTCTATTCACATTCTTTAGCAGTCACGTTCCTACTACTTGATATGAAGACAGGAGTAGGTGGCCATTCACTTCACAACGAAAAGTATGTTTTAATTTGTAACCAATGGGAAAGTCCAGGCAGCTATTGCCTTGGTCCTGATCTCGTCTCACTTTTGTGATTTTTGATTCAATCTCTTCCTTTGTTTTCAGTGTATTTACCACTGATTTCTTGAATGGGGAAGATGCAAAATGTTCAAAACAGAAAATTCTGTTGGTCATGGCTTTGAGATCAGACTAACCTGACTTTGGTATGAATCTTGGCTCTATTGTTTACTAACTTTATGAACTTAGGGAAGTCGTTCAAAATTTCTGAACCTCCTTTTATTTGTGTGTAGGCAGGGGTGACAGTAGGTCCTTCAAAGTGTGTGACAAGGATTATACAATAATATAAGCTTCATATGTGCAGTAATATAAATATTAGTGGATTTAGCATATGAAAATTCCATAAATATTCTAAAAGCTTTTGGTTTAACAAGGTTGCTAAGTGACCCATAACACTCAGACATTTAAGTAAAATGTTAACTTACAATTAAAATAATGAGAACAACAATAACTACCCCTCTAAAAGTAGAAAATTCCATAAATATTCTGAAAGTTTACTGTGAGATTCCTGACATTGAGGCTCTCTGGTGACAAAGGAGATAGCTAGAGCACATTTAGGCAGAATCCATTTTTCCCTTGCTCCTGCTTTAGAATCTATAATGGTAGAGGGAGGATTCATTGTTTCTTGTTCCAAAGAACATTAATCCCTCAACTGGATCTCATTCTTTCACCTATACATCAACTTGCATTATTTATTTATATTAATTTTTAAAAAGAATTATTATTATTTATTTATGCATATAAGAACTGGGGTGTAGGCTAGAGGTGTGGGGTGGTGAGAGAATTCACCAGATACAAAGTGGGGAGCAGAACAGGAAGACTGGCTGAAATATACTGCTGAGGGGAGCAGTGGGGGGGACAGGAGAGGTCTGCTGGCCATGTGGGATAGCTCCCTGGCCCAGGATTGAACTCAGGATGTAGTAGCTGTCAGTAGCTTGATAGTGCTAAGACTTTAACCCCTGTGCCATCAGGGAAGCCCAACATGCATTATTTATGTACCAACTGTTTTCCTACAGTTAAAACCAAATTATATTTCAAATGCAGCTTTTAAATTATTTTCCGGTCCCTAAATTTATCTTAGAAATTAGGCAAACTAGCTAAAGAGGAAATGGGAGGCCAGAAGAAGGCAACAATTAGATCGATTTCTTTTCCCTTGTTTGGAAGTTCTCACAACTCTGTGCAGGGTCACTGAGAAAGGGAACCTGAAGCACCCCTCCACCCCCTTATCAGGGGTTAGGGTTGGGACATATGCTACCTCCCTCCCTGGAGGGTATATATGGTTGTCAGAACTTTGCTTTACCCCGTGAGGTCCAGGACCATCACCTTCACCATGGAACTGGTTTGAACTGATCTCTCCAGTTTACCCAGACCTGTCAATTAAAGCAGGGGTTCATAGGTGACAGTTCATAGGTGACTTGATGGTGGGAATTTTACGGGGATTACACCTGAGAGAAAAAAAATCAAACATTATCTAAAAATGAAAAATGATGTAAAAATGTCTATATCTATATTTAAATAAATATATTTAATAATGAAAAAAGCGTTTGGTTTAACAAGGTTGCTAAGTGACCCATAAGCATGCTGTAGTGAAATACAGAGGCCACATTCCTCATTTTAGAGGGTGAGAAACCAAGACTTGGGGCAGTTCACGGTCTTGTTCAATAAAACACAGTGACTGAGGGAGCTTGGGAAGTAACCCTTACTGGCAGTACAGAGAAACTGAAACAATGTAGTAAATAAAAACCTACAATATAAAAAATATATTAACTAATCCTGATAAATAAATTGCTCTGATACTGTCATGATTTTTTTGACCAGAAATAAAAATCACATGTAAATTTGTTTTTTATGACACTAAAGCACAATTCAGTAATAACTATTCCTTGCCCCCAAATTATTTTTTAATTAAGCTCTTTATCTTGTTTGTTGTTTTAGAGCAAGTCTTGCTCTTGTATCTAGCTTCCTTAGGGGATTTTGTGTATTTCTGCCTTATCTTCAAAAGTATCAAATGACTTTGGAATCCCTTTAATTTATAATTAACTATTTAATAACAAAAAAAACCCAGCTTCAACACCTTTATCCATAAGTGCATTTAGTCATTAGACTTACTTTTGTCTTTGTATATATGCACACAGTACTACCAACCGAAAATGTCTCTACTGCTATATAATAATTGCATTCTTTATTAAGACTGTATTCTCAGCAACAGAAAAACAATATACAAGGTGGGAAAAAATTCCCATGAAAATTCCCATAAATTCCCTTTCCCATGAAGGTTTTTGCATAAAATCCACTAGGTGTTTTTTATTTTTATTTTTTAATATATATTTTTATTGTTATTTATGTCTTTTACATTTTGTATTCCCCTTGGGTAGCCCACCACCAATTCACCCGTGATCCATCTCCATGGTCCCTTGTGTTCTTTTCTATTCCATTTTGTGCCCTTTTCCTTCCCTCCCCCTGCCTCCCCCCCACCCTGCTGATTGTCTCTCTGCTATTTGGTTTCCTTCACTAGGTGTTTTTTAACCAATCAGTAATACTCTGCTGTTGTCCTGCAATCACATTACCACGGCAGTACAAAAAGTTAAACACTTTTTTGAGATAGTTTCGTTCCTTCTCTGGGGAAAGAAAATTTAAAACACACTGTAAAAATATTGAGTTGCATTAAAAAACACAACTCTGCTCTGGCCCCTGGAAGCTGCGCTTACCCGTCACGAGGTCCTGGCATGTGCCGGAGACTCTGTATGTTGCTTTGTCTGTCCCTGTCCATGAGCAGGAGTGGGCGATTCAACATGCTGAGATTCTGCAGAGGGAGCTCACTATAAAGCCAAGATGCTTTTTTTTTTTTCTTCCTTTTCAAGAATTTTCCTTTTCAGGAATTTTCCTAAAAAGCTGTACCCTTAATCAGGTGATGTGGCCCACAAGTTTAAAAAAAAATGTATATTCTGACTCTTTTTTTTTTTTAAAGATTTTATTTTATTTATACATACAAGCTGGGCACAGGCTAGAGGTGTGGGGAGGCGAGAGGGTTCACCAGAGACAGTGGGGAGCAGAACAGGCAGATCAGAAATACACTGCTGAGGAAAGCAGCGGGCGAGGCAGGAGAGGTCTGCCGCACCATGTGAGATTCTCCCTGGCTGGGCGTGGAACTCGCATCTCACGCTGCTGACAGCTCCACAGCACAGCGCCCAAACGCTGCGCCACCAGGGAGGCCCAAGTAGTTCTTATTCTTGACAGAAGTGATGCACAAGGCTTACAGATTTTTACCCTTTAATGTTATTGTATTTTTTTCCCCCTTAGTGTTGTTGCGATGTGTCAAACTTTCCAGCAGTCTGCAAATCCCCCAGCAGCCCTAGTGACTCTGCAGAAAGTGCAGGTGCTTGTTCTGCGTGTTCTCAGCATCTTTGCAGGTGAGCTTTGCTCATTTACCTTTGCACTGCATCAGAGAGCAGGTTCTGTCACTGAGATCCAGTGCTGTATAATAGTAACTAAGTATAATAGTATCTAAGTGCTTATATTTTAAATGAATGAATTTGTCTTCTAAGATCCTACTTGCCAAATGTGTTGTTACATATTTCATTGAAAGCCCCTTTTAATGCCTTTTTTGAAGGAAGTAACGTAAGCTGCCTTCTAAGGTAAGTAGTTTATTTTAGGACCTTGTCTAATATGTAAACAGTGGATCTTAGAGTCTTATGATTGGACTGGGGATGCTTTGTAGTATCACACATGCACACATGTCATCTCCTTCCCAAGGCCCAGTTTCCTGAACATAGCTGCACAGAGCCCTCTCGTGCTCTCAGGCTTGAGGAATGTAGGAATATTCTTGGCAGTGGGATGGGTCCAGAAGAGAAACAAGGAAGAGAAATGGGGAAACCAGTGTTGGCTAGGTCAAGAGAAAACAGAAGTATCAGAGGTCAATTGAAAGGGCCTTATGCCTTTATTCCTGTGTGAAGCCAGCTAAAATAGTCTCTGTATCTCCCTGCCCCCCAAGTTTATGGGAGCACAATACTCTCATCATATCTTACCTTCTCTTAATTTATTCTCAGATGATTTATTATTTAGATGACCATTAGATTATTATCCTTATATAAACTCAAGAAAGATGTGGGGGTGGCCCTGCTCCTAGTTCTCTTTGGCAGGCTGGTCACTACATTATGGCTCTTGCAGTTCAACACAAGTGTGACTCATGTTGGTGACTGTTTATTGATTATCATAAAGTTAGCGTAGGGGTATTGCTAATCAGAAGGTAATAATAGATGGTTGTTGAATAAATAAATGAACAAATAGCAGGAGCCCTATGTGATCATGTTTCTGCCCACTCGGATTCTTGAATGTACAATCTGTGGGATTTTACACCGACTTGTAGGAATGTTCAACCATCCATGGAAGCAGGTAGGTAGGTTACCTGTGTATTCTGGTGTGTAACTTGGTGTTACTCAGCTAGAGTGGGGCTGGGAGGACACTGAAGAGCACAGCCTGGTTCTTCAGGAGGCTCAATGGTACCTGGCCACATACATCATCAGGGTAGGGGTTATAGGGAGCTGGAGTGGTTAACCAGTAGGTGTGACAATGGGAATGGGAGCAAAGAATGCAGACCTGTTCCTACTGGGGAGATCAGGAGAGAAAAAGTGAGACTTAGGCAGGAACCAGCATGTTAAATAGTTTTAAAACAAGTTGGTGGTCATCAGAAGAAAAGGGAGTGTGGTGTGGGCAAATTGGGTAAAGGGAATGGATAGAAAATAGAAATTTTATGGGGGTCATAGTAGTATATACAGATGTTGAATTGTAATTATGTACATCTGAAACCTATCTATATCTGTAAACTGATATATCAAAAATTTTTTTGATTAAAAGTGAAAAAATATTTCAGAAAGAGAAATAAATGCCTACAAAAGAAATCAGGGAGATTTAGGAGAACCTTCTCATACTACTGAAAATTCCTTTTTTCCCACTTTTTCATAGAAATATACCTACATACCTCTCTTAACAGAAAGTATATATTTTTATTTTAATTTTTTTAAATTGAGGATTGGGATAACCCCTTCATGTATTAATACCATAGTGTACCCACCACTAAATTGGTAATATCCTACTACCACAGACCATTGTACTTCCTTCCCTCTTTGTTTTTACCTCTTCCCATCCCATCTCCGACTTGGTGCTTCAGTTCTGTAGTCAGCTATCAAGGGTTAGTTTTTAATCTTGTCTTTATCTGACTATTAGATTAATTACTTAAGTCCCACATATTAATGACACCATCCAGTATTATCTTTCTCCTTACTTATTTTACTTAGCATTATCTCTTCAAACTCTATCCATGTTGCCACAAATGGCATGAGTTTATCTTACTACTGGAAGTCCTTAAAAGAATTAACTCATTAAAAGCATTGATTAAATGAAATAATTTACCCTGAATGTTAATATGGTGATTTTAAGGTTTTGAAGTTTAACTTTTAAAAATCAAAATTTCTTGACAAAAAATAGTACCATCCATAACTCTAAGTTACTGTAAATTGCATTATGAAGCTAAAAAACTCCCAAAATTAAAAAAAAAAAAACTAAAACAGATTTCAGTGCTGATAAGTGCTAGGAAGGTGATGAAATAAGTGATGTAGTAGAAAGTGAGGAGAGGAGTGGAGGAGTCCTTCAGGATATATGTCTGGGTGGTGACATTTCAGGTGAAATCTGAAGATGAGATGGGACTTTGTCCTGTTCTCTAGAAAACCCCCAGCCATGTCCCCCAAGATTGAGATGCACTCATAACAACGACATGGCAAACAATCAGTATGTGTGGGAGTGTTGAATGGATGGTTGCACAAACACTGACACTAGGTTGATGCTTTTTCATGGGTACTTCACACAGTCACTGACAGGATTCAGGCTCATGTGTCACTTCAGTAGTCTGCAATGCCGCTCATCAGATGGTGGAAAAACCCTAATAATCATGTGGCATGTTTCATGTTTAAATTTCCTAATAATTTCAGCATCAAAATAAAACAGCACTTGGACAATAAGCAGAATTATGACTGTGGTGATGTGAAAGGAACACATAATTCAAAATCAGACTGTCCAGTTCAAAGCTGGCACCTGCTTATTGTCCCTGAGCCTCCACAGGACCTCACTTTCGGTAGATGTCAGAAAGCTGCAAGGTCCCACTGTCTGTAGTACAAGTTGTGCTCTATGCAAGTCGTGTCCAAGTCTACAGGGGTATTGTGCAAGTCTCCAAGAAACTTCTCATTTTATAAAGAGAGATTTACAAGTGAAAATTGGTAATTTGGAGGCTAATCAACTTGTTTTTTTTTAATCTTTTTTTTAAAATATATATTTTTATTGTTATTTATGTCTTTTACATTTTGTATTCTCCTTGGGTAGCACACCACCAATTCACCCGTGATCCATCTCCATGGTCCCTTGTGTTCTTTTCTATTCCATTTTGTGCCCTTTTCCTTCCCTCCCTCGCCCTCCCCCCACCACTGATTGTCTCTCTCCTATTTGGTTTCCTTATAGTCCTGTTATAAGTGAAACCATTCGATATTTTTCTCTTCCTTTCTGGTTTATTTCACTGAGTATGATCCACTCTAATTCCATCCATGTCGCTGCAAATTGCATGTGTTTATCTTCTTTCCATGATGAGTAGTATTCCATTGTGTATATGTACCACATCTTCTTGATCCAATCATCTATTTTTGGACATCTGGGTTGCTTCCATACCTTTGCTATTGTGAACAGTGCCACAATGAACATACGGGTGCATGTATCCTTTCGGATTAGTGTTTTTGTATCCTTTGGGTAAATTCCCAAAAGTGGGATTGCTGGGTCGTATGGAAGCTCCATGTTGAGCAGTTTGAGGAATCGCCATACAGCTTTCCATAGTGGTTGGACCAGTTCACATTCCCACCAGCAGTGTAGAAGAGTTCCTTTTTCTCCACATCC